>JAOTRI020111128.1:0-13026 GCA_028564885.2 Zoanthus sanctaehelenae | reverse complement strand
TTAAAGTACCAGTACATGATGTATTGTTGTTAAAGTACCAATACATGATGTATTGTTGTTAAAGTACCAGTACATCAAATATTGCTGCAAAACATGTTCACATTGCAACTAAAGTTTTAAATTTGTTGATTGAGTTTAAGGAAAACGATAAGGAAGGTGGAAGGTGTTTCTAAAATTGTCTCAAATAGCAAGTCATTTAACTCCAGGTGAAGTAGCATTAACGAAAGAACATGTTACAAAAAAGATGTTTTGAACATAATATTTTTTATTTCTTGGGGGATTTTTAATTGACTGTGGCCTCTCATGGGTGTCTTGCAGAGCAGCAAGGCTGGGCTCTGCTCTTGATCTTCTTTGTTCATGTGTCTCAACAAACACTAGGAACTGAAACAAAAAACTTTTCTAACAAATCAATGTGATAAAGTTGTAATTCTGTTTTGAGGTTTCTCCTAAAATACTTCAATCAATAAATTTTTTGACTGCATAAAATGTTAACTAATTTGCCATTTAAAGCTCAACAGGAAAGACAAAGTTTCCAATAGCTCTTACCCACATCAAGCAAGAAGAAAAATCAAAAATAGTTATCAACAGAAAATTTATGACAAGTGCATGCATAACTATAATGATTAGCAACATTTCAATATCTAAACATAACAAGAATTTATAGCTAGGGCTGTGGGCTGATAAAATTCCCAAAAAAATATAAAAAATCAGACATACTAAAACTAGACGACACTAGCCGACTGTTTTGATTTTTGGTCTACAAGTGTATGGGCTAGATATCTCCTGTTTTAAGACAATTTTATGTTTACTAACTAAAATCAAATAATACAACTACCGATTGATTTGTACTTACTCACTGACAATCACAACAGATTTATAAATGTAATAATGTATTTAGATATAATCAAACTTAAAGCTGTAACTGTAGGTGCCTGAATAGATTTCATTAAAATGTGTCACAACCTAAACTGATCTTAATTTTTGCTAATATATACAATCATGAAATGATAAATAAAACGTGACTTTGTAAAGTTCAAAGTAATCCTTTGAACAAAAACAACAATCTCACCACTTTGACATGTTAGATGTTCTTTTTTCGATAAAAAGAGATATTCAATAAAGAGACTATTTTAAAATGCTTACCACCGAACGCTGATCATGATTGCCAGCATGACGAAGCACCGCGGTCAGGTAGACATTTTCTGAGATTGAGAGACAACAGCTTGCAAATCTGAAAATCCAAATTCACCTTTTCCTCTTCGAAGGTGGATGCTTTTCTGTGTGTTCTTTCTTTGCATGAATTGTTGGATAAAATAGATATCGTCTGACTTCAAACTTGTTTTATGTTTGACTCTTGAGTCCGACTCGAGGATCTTCCTCTGCGCCGGACTTCTAAGCGTTTATTTAGGCAGAAAGTCAACAAATTTCTTTCTCTTTCGCAGAGAACAGGTTTGGCTGAATTAAAAATGGGTTTTTGTGCATTTTTATGCCAGTCATTATGTCAATTATGTTGTAGCATCTCGCTGCTACACATCTTTCTCATATTTTTACTCTAAAAGTTTTAGTTTGTGTTCCTTAATCTGCGTCACATGACGTCACCTGTCAAAACTACCAGTGTGCCAATATGCGACTGCATTTTATTGAGTTCAAAAATTCGTAAAAAATTCGCGTTTCATTCAGATCAAAAACTTTCTTCGAAAATGTTCATTTAAAAATATGTACTTTTTGATACAAGAATAAAAAATTTGACGATATAGGCATTTTAAATATTTTAATTAAAGTCTGATGACACAAGTTCAAGTTTTGTAGATTATGCCCGCTCGAGTGATGGGAGATTCAAAACCTGCCCTAACATGTTTATGGGAGGCTTTGATAACCAATTTATAGAACGTTAACCTTTTTTTCTTACTTTATACCACAGCTTCCAAATGACCACGTTTTCAATATATGCATCTGAACACTTGCCATTTTAACTATGTACTTTTTTACGATAAAAATATTATTTGTTCAAACTCTTGTTTGAAGTGATGTATTGCAATTTGCAACCTAGTAAGCCATGATTGCATATTTAAAGAGTTAGTTCGCTTCGTGTATTATTCAAATTTCTCATTCACTGTCTCCAGTGCACTTGTAAACAAACCATTCATGTCCAGTCACAAGCCCTACAATAACTTAACTGTACTCAATGGATTTAAAAATGATTGTTTTCCTAAGTCAAACGCCAAATATTAGTCGTGGTGCCATACCTGGTAAAGTTAGATAAAGCTGAGCCTTCTGATGGCGGTTCATACATCCTTAACAGCAGCTCAACAACCAGTTCATCAAATTTCTTTTCCATAATTTTATTTGTAACCTATTGGAGAGAAGAAACATCACCCAAAACTATTTTTATGTTGGTTTGATACATAGTGAAATGAAAATGATAGGAAGGGTGTGTTGTGTCATATGCAAGGACACGAAGACCACTGTATTGTTATGGAGCCAAGGGCTCAAACCAGAGGCTGGACGAATGATTCACTAACTCATAGAATGACGAAGTGTGACGTCACAAAAACTAAAATTTGTGAACTTGCGGGTTTGGTCAAAACCATCCAAAAGATCAAGACTAAAAACGTACCTTGCAAAAATCAGAATGTTGGTGCAAATTGTCGACGAAATATTACAACGATATGCTCCTTGCCTCAATACAAATTCTTGGAAAAATGGCTTGGTTCTAAATGTTATGAAGCAAGCTAATTTCATAAGGATTTCTGTTGGGTCATTGGTAATATCCCATCACGGATGGGTGGCATAATGCTAACTTTTAGCATGGTGGCATTTCTCATCTTGATCTTTCTAAATAGTACAACCAAATTAATGATTTCAACAAGAACCTTTAAGTGACGTCGTTACTTCGGTACTCTATAACATCAATAGAGTACAACTATCTTATGGATAATATAAAAAAGTTCTAGGATACTACAGATATATTCTGGAATGCGTAGACTGCTGTATCGATTTTTTTAGCAACTCACCTTCTTAGTAAGAATGTCTACCAGAAAATCGTGGCTCTTGGAAGCCTGGGCCATCCTTTCCTGCCTTTCTAAATATTTTTCCTCAGGTAAATCATGAAGAAACTCTTCTTGTTTACTTTGCATTGCAAACCAAGGCACAAGAAACGCCATCAGCGAGCAGTAGCATTGGGTCACGTGCTTGGTCCAGACTCCATCTGCACTGACTGTTTTTCCAAATTTGGCTAATGATGACTCCATATTTGAACGTGAAACCAAATGAGGTAAAATGGTGGAATAATGTTGCCTGAGATAATAATTAACAGCAATAAACCAATAATGGCTGATTACACGGAGTCTACCTTTAATTTATAGAAACGGTAACAACTATCAGTTAATAACGCACAATATTAAAGATAAATACAAAATAAAATGTGCATAATACAAGTGGATTGCGAGCTGTTCTCAAATTAAACGAGCAAATTAAAAATAATAACTGTGCTGCCCAAACAGTTTGAAGTCAAAGGTATTATTACAGATCCATTCTCAATTATCAGATCTCATTAGTTTTCACCTTTTATTAAGCTAAATGTAAGTATTTTTCAATCCTTTGTCTTCTGATTCAATCATTTAGCAATTTAGACAGAATAGGAACAATGAGCAACAAGAGCTACGATGGCAGGGAACAAACGAAAATACACTAACTGTCGGAATGCACCCAGCACGTGCAAGGAGTTGTCGCCATAATTAGAACGTTTCTGGATTTCTCGAAACTACGTGGAAGTAATGGCAAAAGACTTTTTCAGTATTTGTTAAGTTTCGTGGAGAAACTTTAAATCATTTTTTAATTTACAAAGCGTACATCAATGAAACCCACAGAAAAACAAAGAATGATTATTTATCGGAGCCATCGTGGTTCACATTCCCGGCCCGTTCTTAATGTGTAAGGTCCCTGCTACAATGTACACTAGAATTTTTTTTAGTTCTGATAGACCATTGTAGCATTTCTGGATGACATTCGTGGACGAAAGAAATGCGATTAAGACTTACAAGAGTGCCACACTCTATATAGAGAGAAATGTATAACTGTCTTAATAATTGCATCTCAATATTAATGTTAAAATCTTTGGCTACAAAAGTTTAAAAAATATGTGACTTTTCAAAATGTTTTTTTTAACTTTTCTAGCCAAATTTTTAACAATAAATCAATAATTGTAATTGAAGAGTTGAGAGATAAGAAAAACACCGAGAAATTCCAAAATTCAGAAAATTAAGGCACCATGTTTAACGCGTTCTCCAACTTCAAATGCATGTATGCAATAGAACATGGGGTTCTGAATCAATTTAATCAGTTACCGACAGCACTGCTTCAATTAACGCGTTTTTATCATACTGAGACCCGAATTCTACACAAAATAAATTTTTACAGGTTTAATCTGTGGTGGAGTTCTGAATCAATTTAATCATTTACCGACAGCATCGCTTCAATTAACGCGTTTTTATCATACTGAGAGCCGAATTCCACACAAAATAAATTTTTACAAGTTTAATCTGTGGTGCTAACCAGGAAAAGTACGTTAGAGTGTTGCTTACCTAAGAAAGTCTCCAACAGAATTGAAGTTCAGAAGTTTGTACGGGAATTCCGTAATGCAGAAATTCTTATTCAGCCAATGATGAAGGATGAAACCAAGGTGTGCGTTTATATATGAAGCCGCTGATGTGAAACCTAACTCCTCTGCAAGCTGTCTGAGTACCTGTGACAATGGGAATTAGAATACACAATACACTAAATCAATTAAACAAATACAAAACTGACTACTGAAACTTGATCGCCGCGTAATATATCCTCTTACACTGACATCAGCCTGGCTAACAACAAATGTCCACTAAAACAACACGTGGTTACTGATAAGAGATATAAGCAACCTTCATTCACTGTAACGGGCGGACGGACGCGCAATTGGTCAAAGTTGATCATGTGACGTATATTTTGAACTTTTAAAAATGAAGTGATTGCAATCTCGTCACCACAATGAGAGTCAAACAAACACCTTGAATTATATTTTTCAAAATCCTTTGCTTATCACCAAAAAACCTAAGAGGTGCCTTTCAAACTAAATTACGGGGCCTTTGACAAGAGCTGTGCCTGTTATTATGAACAAATATAGTATAAAGATTTCGTAAATGCAATTTTAACATAATTTGAACTCGAAGAAAACTGAACAATATTCAAGTTCTTAAAAGGAAAAGAAGTCGTAATTTAAACAATAAAATTGATTAACAGCGGGAAATTAAGGCTTAGATGTTCATGGAAACTTGCTTTCTCAAGCAGATCTCCAGAAAATTTAAGTGACAGACTTACACACACGGTAGCCTAGTGTGTTACTGTCTTTACCTTAATCCCCTTTTTTAGTATCAAAATCCTTAATCCACTCCCCAAATTACTTCTAAATTGATCATCAATATTAATACAAAATGTCGATAAGACTATAAAACAGACAATGAAATCATTGGTCATCATTTCAATCACAGAAAGGACTGTGACAAACAACAAAAACATAAAATACCTCTATTAATGCAAAAATATAAACTATTGAAAAAATTATTAGAGGAATTTTTGTAAAAAAGCGTAAATTTTGTTTCTACTTTTTCTTGCTGTTTTATAGTAAATTAACTATGAGGTCGACTCAATTAGTTATTTTGAAAAAATACCTTTCTGACCAAATCTTCATCGAGGAATTGTTCCTTAGTTGCCTGAAAAAGCATCGCGACTGCCCTTTTCTCGCATAAGGGACTGGAAAGTATGATGTGCTTTAAGGTGGACAGCACAGACACAGAACGGTTCACTTCTTCGTCTTCACTTTCACAGTCTGTGAGGGTGCTCTAGAAAACACATGTTCTCAGGTCATTTCAGGCATTGATTTTGTTTATCTATATTTTCATACGTAGTTTGACACAAGAAGCATTTGTCTGTATGTAGTGGTTAGTTGTTTAGTACTTAAGCAGATAAGCTTCTTCGCTAAGTTGATTAAACGGTTAACTGGTTCCTAACTAAAAACTAAAGAAAAAAGAAGGGGAAACAAAGGAATGAGATGACAGCGATATCTCTACTAAGAAGGAACTAAAAAAGAAAAACACGTCACTCGTGTCCTGGATGCAGTTTCCTATGATATCTACGAGTACCTTATTTTACTTAACAAATAAAGAAACCCAAGTCGTGTATTAGAATGATAAATGAATGAAATGTAGAAAACACGCACAGCTCCCTTTATGATTTTACACTCCGCCAGTAGCTAAAAGCAATAAAACACACTTTATCTTAAGAGTTTTATACTCTGATATTTAAAATGTGACTGCTAGAACATGCGCTCGGCGAAAATCGTTTTGCCTCTGGTAACCTTGCTT
This sequence comes from Zoanthus sanctaehelenae, assembly GCA_028564885.2. Lineage (NCBI taxonomy): Eukaryota > Metazoa > Cnidaria > Anthozoa > Zoantharia > Zoanthidae > Zoanthus > Zoanthus sanctaehelenae. Next base: position 6,631 of record JAOTRI020111128.1, on the reverse strand, counting down.
CAAACTCACTAAACAAACAAGATGAATGCAAGAATCGCCGCCATTTTTAAATAAGGTCTATGTAGCATGAAGGCAAAAACCAAATGAAGAATGTTAGTGTAAATAACGAAAACAGATTGTACATTCAGTCCCACTTGAATTATTAAGTTATCATAACTTGAGCCCATTCTTATCACAGAAAAAGTTTGCTTTGTTCGATCAAGTCATTTTTTCATTACCAAACAACTTATTTGATATTTTGAGTGTTGATAACTGATTGGCAGTGAAAGTTTTTATAATCATAAATTGACATACACTGATACGCAATGCTCGCCCCAAGCACTTCTCGACCAGATTAAAAGAAGACTGTTGTTTATCCTTTGCAGCAGGCCACACTTTATCACTTCCATTCTGAACTGTAAAGAGAGTGCTAACAGCTGATGACACATACATTCGTACAACATGGCTTGCATCATACAGAAAGCATGGATATTCCTCACTAGCCACGGACGAATCTGCAAAAAATCGAAATCCTGTCATATAATTTATACTACAAGCATAGCTGCTCCATAAAACAATGGAGGAAAATTAATTGTCGGAACGTCTAAAGATTCAAAACCGTTCTCCTACTTCAGGGTGTTTTTTCAACCAATGTCTGGACAGACCAAAATCTAATATAAACCTTTAATCAAGATGTACTCAAGCGAATTTATGCAAAAGCTAAAAAGTGTATGAACGAATTCTATTTTAGGAAGAAAAATTTACAACAATAAAAGTTTCGCGAATTCACTTTGAATTATGTTTGTACCTCCAGAAGTCTCTTTTTTATCAAGCTTTAACTTTGTCCATTTTGTTTCTGGATCGATCTGTAAGTTCAAAAAAACAGTTTGGTGAAAGGATGAAGGTCACAAAACCTTCAGATATGTAAAAATCGCAAATTAGAAAGATTTCAAAGTTAACCTTAATGAAAGCTTCTATGCATTTGGCCAACTGCAAACGCACCCCAGGAGATAACTTTTCCTTCAGTTTCCTGCAAAATGTATATCATTTGTAGAGTTGCAACAAAGATAAGAAACAGAACACACATAGTAGTGATAGATTTTGCACAAGGTATTCGTGTTAAAAATGACTTATCATATACAGGTGTAAGTGTTTTATTGTAAATTACGCCATTCCTAAATCTATTGTGAAACTATATTTGAGATACCAGTGATATAGATTATATATCGCTTAGGCCACCTCAATATTATTCGTCTAGTTTTTTCTATTTTGAAAATACTTGATCAATGGAATAGATATTAGAGGCAGCTATTTTCATGTAATAGAATGACCAAAAGCAAGAAGCGTATAACTAATTATCATAGGCTACCCAAGTAGACATGGATCGGCCGCTGGAGTCGAAAGGGAATCTAGGAAAACAGTGATTACTGAAAGAAGCGTTTGTTCTATATTACTCGCGAAAGGTAAGAATTTTATTGCTGGAGCTACTTATGCACGATGACTACCGAATTTTTAAGAACCATATGTTTTTAACCATGGCTCACCGATTCAGAAATGACGACTAAAACTGGAGCTAGTTCAGAGCCCATATCAACAATATCTATTTGATTAAATAATTGCCTTGAAAAAACAAATGAAATGGTTTATAAACCACATCTGTCAGATCATGAATATAAATTGAGAAATACCCGTTCCTTTACAGTTTATCTTAGCACAGACATAACCTAATGTATTGAGGAAGTAAAAGTAAGCCTTTTTTTAGAAAACTAATCTAAGCAAATTCCATCTTCGAAAAAAACCCAATGAAGGATTAAAACCAAAACCTCACATTTGGATCATTAACAAACACATCAACTGACACGTCATCCACGGCATCCTAGAGGAATGAAATCGTCTCGCACCATTTTCATGAAAAGGGATTATTTAATATTTCAAAACTAACCCTAAAAAAGCTGAAACGTAGAGAAATTGGAGAGAACAAACTGAATTTTAATAAACTAATTAGAGAAGATTACAGAGTAACAGACAAAAGGTGCACTTTTGAATGATGCACATATGGATCAAGTACAAACGCTAGAAAAACGCCTTTAAAAGCAGGAAACAATAATTAGCTTGAAAACCAAATTGTGGAACTACTGTCAATTCCGTCAAAGAAATACTGAAATGTTGGGCGAAATATTCTACAAAGACTTGCATAAATCCAAAGTAAGCACAGGGCCAACAACAATCTTTATTATTAACAATTAAAAAGTTTTGAAATTACATATTTGACATAAAGGACTTAATCCGCAGATAGTAGAGCCCGCCGAGGCGGATTAGTTATTATTCAAAAATATAACATATGAGACACATGCCAAAAAATATTTTTTTACAGAAGACGAATCCCCATACCTCCCCCCACCCAACCCCACCATACCACACACACACACACACACACACTAGAACGGCAGTAGGATATTTTTGTTTAAATAAAGCATTTTAAAAGGACAAGATAGTTTGCGACAGGGATAAAGGGATTAAAGACACAAGTACTAGCTTCATCATACTTGCTTATGAACGTTTTATCGCTTTGCCTATCTGGAAGATATCCAAGTAGTCATCATGAGATTTAAGAACACGTAACAATAACCTGTGCAAGAGGTTTTGCCTTTAACGAAGCTGGTATCTCATTCCAGATTCTTGCGCCAAAACTGGAAAATGCTTTTAATTGGATTTGTAATTTTGATTGTTTTATATAAAAATTGCATGAGGCAGAAGAACTTGTATTATAGGAATGTATGCTTTTGGTATCTATGAAAAGATCAAGAATATTCGTAGACGCTTTTTCATTCCGAACATCATTCATTAGGGTGCATATGTTTTTTTAATAGAGGAAGCTAATTGGCAAAATATTATCGCTTTTGTAGGATAAGTATGTTAATTAGTCCAGTCACAACCGACCAGACAATGATCGAGACATGTCTTGATCCTTCAAAACTATCGTCTTTATTCTTAGTATATCTAATAACCTCGAAAAGGTAGCACATGAAAAGCCAAATCCCGAACAACAGATTTTAATCTAAATTTGGTGAAATCAATCAGTGATCTTACCAAAAAGCTTTAATCATGTGATTAGCTATCTCTCTTGACTTTTCCAGTTCCATCTCACTGTCCTCAGTGCCTGATAAGTGGAAGGCCAGACAGGTCAGCAACCTTAACCCCTTTTCATACATGATTTGGTCTTTGTGATGCGTTGACATGGCTTTTCTATAGATGTGTTTAACAACAAATGCTATGGTAAACAGAGGTTTCTTACATTTCACATTCTTGGCAAAATATAGGTAAAAATTATACTTTCAGGAAAAATCATAACATTTTGAGGTTAAATTATCTTCTCGCCATTGATAAAACAAATTTGATCAATGCAAGCGAACATTGTTTTCACTTTTTTTGTTGTCATCGAAACAGGTAGTAAAAAGTACTTACTACATACACTACTTTAAAACAGTTCCTGCCAATCTTTCACAAAAAAAGAACAACAAAAAGGGACAAACATGAAAGAAATAGAGAACGATTTATTGACGCGAATAATTTTTCATCTAAGAATATAATATTATGAGCGACACAAACAACAACCAAACCAAGCAAGCAATACCGAACAAAATAGTTTTATACAGTAATTTATAATCAACGATAAAATATTCTACTTCTAAATTGAGAGTGAGGGCCTGACAGGGGAATTCCAGACCAAGGTCTTGCCGTAATGACCGAGCGATAGCGACATCCTTGTTTCAAGACCGAGGTCTGGAATTCCCCTTTCAGGCCCGAGCGGACGAGGTTAACAAGTAATTTATTATATGGCACAATAATGATTTTTTTTTTAAAAATGCAGTCGCTGTTTACGACTGTGACTTCCGGTTTAATCGTGCGCTTTCCTGTATCAGAGTGATGCTGAGTTCATTCAAGTGAAGCGAAGCAGTGATCAATGGTAAACACAGTTTCAGGAGTTGAAATGTTTATATTTTACAGCTTTTTTTCACCAACAAAAGCTACCAAAGGGAATATCTGCTCTACATCGCAGTGAAATCGAAGTTTAGTTCATTCAAGGATTTTTTTCAATCTCAAGCTGCAGAAAAAAGATGCCAGTTCAAAAGAAGATATTCGAGGTTTTCTGAACTTACAGTTCTACTAAAGTGATATTGACAATCGTTTAATCTTCGTCATCGCTTTCAATGATTACACGACATTTATTAGCTTAGTGAATGATCTTAACAGGACCATTAAAAACTTGAAAGGTGCATCCTGAAATGCTGCCAATACTCGATCCACCGAAAATACCTTGGGACTGAGCTTGAAGTGGCATTGCGGAGTTCAGAACGATGGAGCTTGAGGTTGTGCTTTGCTGTATATGGCTGCTCGAACTCAATTGGGTTCCCGACGCTCTTAGTGCTTCCCGTTGATTCGCAAAACTATTTTGGCTGATTGATCTGCTTAGAATGTAAGACATTTGCTTCTGGTGGTGTTCGATAGCCGACTTATAAGACTGAAGGCTTTGGAGACCATCTTTGACTTTGGTAGAGAGAGCTTGTCTTCTTCCTCGTCTGTGATTGAGCGAGTGGCATTTGGACGATTGCCTTTGCCTTGGCGTACGAGGTTTTTACGCTTTGCCTCGAGCACTTTTCTTGACAAAGCAAACTCTTCGTCCTTCAGGATATTCTTCTTGTAGTTGGAGTCTGAGTAGGAGCGAGAAACTTCAATGTTCTAGTGTCACGGCCTTTTCACGAACCGACTTATTTTTAGTTCAGTTATTGCGAATTTAAACCAATCACATGCGTCCAAACTTGATAAATAACATCACTGTTAATTTGTATGAATTGTACGTGTCTAATTCCTGCGGAATTGAAACTTCTATTGAAATTTCCTGCTAAAAGCGATCTAAAAATAAACTAGTTCGCGAAAACGCCGTGACATTTTAGATCTATTATGGGAGTTACTCGCTCCTACTTATGGATTTCTGACCCAGGTTATTTTCTATTCGGTGTCTTTAAAAGAGATTTTTATTTTTGGGGAATCATTTTTAAAACTGGGGCTTGGATTTTTCGGGGGTCATAAATTATTGTAAACAATTCAATAAGTTACTAATTTCTCGTTTGCATCTCCCTTTCCTTACCCTTTTTTTTCCTGTACAAATATCATACCCGAGATGTACACGGCTTGTTAGAAAACCCTTTTAATTATTGATTATAAACAAAGAGTAGATGTTTTAAAACTTTCATTCTTTCAATAAAATCTATTTAATGGTGTTGTTTATCAAAAAATATTAGTTTGAAAGCACTTTTTTGTTACTCGAAAGTATATCATATTAGTAAAATATTAATATCAGTTTTGATACCATCCTCACACGTTTAAGTTTAATCCGATTGGAGCGCCTTAAAAACAGAAAGAAACGGAATTTCATTTTATAAAATTAAAACCAATTTAAAGTTGAAATGAATTAACACAAATGATTCCACGTTTTATAACAACTGTAACACGAATGTGTCGTGTCGCCTAAAATTCTCAAAAAAAAAAAGATTTTAGATTTGCTAATTTGAGTTTTTAAATTGGTCCAAAATTGAAAGAGAAATATAAAACTGTTTTAAACACCTTGATATATATAAACAATGCATTCAAGGAAATATAATAATTATATAATTTGTATAGCATCTTAATTCATTGGTCAATAAGGGTGTTTTCATGGCGCTATATATGAAGCACGAAAATGACCTGGCCATACGGTTTGCTGTCTCCAAGTTTAAAATACAACACAACACTTTTATATTTCAAAGACATGTTTCGACTTTCATAAAGCCATCTGCAGTTTTAAGTGAAGCTAGTACAATTGAATGGTTATTTATAAGCGTTTTCAAAAGTATAAAATCGCAACTGCAAAATTGTTATCAGTAAAACAAATGAGATTACATATGAATGATAGTGTTACAACTGTCAATAAAAAGTGCTTCGATCTTTTATCTTTTTAAAATTGTTAACTGACAAGTTACAGCCAAATCTAATAGGCTATCCCAATTTAATGCTTCGTTTCCCATCGCCCGACCGACCCATTTTTTTGGAAAAGTAAAAATATATATAATTCCAGAAGCTCTTGTCAAAGAAGCAAGTACTATAATTTAGAAGCACACGATCTTGTCTTATTAACACCAATTGTCTTTGATTAACATCAATAGTACTTTCTTGTCTATGACAGTTCTCGGCATCGATCAAGATCGCGATCACCACTTTATGTGTTCCCAGAAATGAACGAAGAAAGTTTTGAGGATCCTAAGACAGATGATAAGAAAAGTAAGCAGAAGAAAATACCATATAGCTATATTTCGAGAAAGGTTACCTGGGAAAGTGCACGCGACAATCCCGAAAGGTATTATGGGTGGCTTTAAGTAAACTGTTCTATAAAGAAATTTAAACTTTACAACATTTCGTATTATCCTCTATATATTTTTTTATCCCCACGGCCAGACATTTAAATATTTTTTTGGAGTACAAAGTTATGATAATGGATGTTCCTTTCTACCCTTAGTTCAAAGGTGACTGGCTATTTCGCTCCACTTAAAAGCCAAAAATCGTCCCATATCACTCAAAACGAAAGTAAGCATTGCTGATGTAGACTCTTAGATAT
>JAOTRI020111117.1:0-13027 GCA_028564885.2 Zoanthus sanctaehelenae | reverse complement strand
CAGACATTCTTTCAATAAATTTGTTCATTTCAAAGGTGATATTTTCGTAACACGAGTTGCATTTTGTTTTCACGATACCAACAACTTTTGCTTGCGAATCACGTCAGCAATATCGCTTCATGCACAAGTGCGATTCCATGCTAAATGCCCTCTCTTCAATAGCCAACCAGAGCGCGACTTCACCGTTAGCTATGCGATTCTACCCAATATTGCTAAATATCGCCCTCATACTATTCTATATAATTGCCAAAAATTCCTTATATATCGCCTTATATTTTTCCAATTTCGCGTTCCAATATAGCCTAACAATAATATAACCTAATACTACTGTATTCCCTGATTCACGTGCCTAAACATCCTTATATGGCCATATATTGGCCAATATTACCCCTTATTGCGGTGAACGCCCTGTAAGAGTTGATTATTTCAGTTTAGGTTACCGTATATCAGCTGAAACCGTATATTTGTGAAACGTTTCACTTACGACAAGAGGTCGTCCATCCTGATATCCACTGAGAGATAATAGTGGGGAATTGTTTGTTTGGACTCCAAAAGTCGTTTTGCTATTACCTACAACAGAATAATTAAAAGATCAAACCTAAAACACTTTTCCAATGGCTTCAAGTTAGCTACCAGCATAAATATTTGATTGTGCTATCTATAATTGCTAGTTACTTCCAATAGAAAGCCAATGCTGCAAGTACACCACTTTGTTATTGTGACAATACTGTTCTATTTCTAATAGAAAGTGGGTGATGCGAGTACACTATTGTGTTATAATAACAATACTGTATTGTGTATATACCGAAATGCTAGTGACATCCTTAAATATAGACTCTCGATACGTTATGGACTCGAACCGCTAAACGCAAGTATCGTGTATACTGAAATGCTAGTGACATCCTGATCGTATGTATCGTGTGTACTGAAATGCTAGTGATATCCTTGAATTTACTCTTGATACGAAATGGACTTGAACCGCTAAACGCAAGTATCGTGTATACTGAAATGCTAGTGATATCCTTGAATCTACTCTTGATACGGAATGGACTTGAACTGCTGATAATATGTATCGTGTGTACTGAAATGCTAGTGACATCCTTCAATCTACTCTTGATACGGAATGGACTTGAACCGCTGCTGATCATATGTTTCGTGCGTACTGAAATGCTAGTGACATCCTTGAATCTACTCTTGATACGGAATGGACTTGAACTGCTGATCATATGTATCGTGTGTACTGAAATGCTAGTGATATCCTTGAATCTACTCTTGATACGGAATGGACTTGAACCGCTGCTGATCATATGTATCGTGCGTACTGAAATGCGAGTGACATCCTTGAATCTACTCTTGATACGGAATGGACTTGAACCGCTGCTGATCGTATGTATCGTGTGTACTGAAATGCTAGTGACATCCTTGAATCTACTCTAGATACGGAATGGACTTGAAACGCTGATCGTATGTATTTTTAGTTCGTTACTAGTGACACCCGAAGATTAGACTGTGTTCTGAATAGGAAGCTACACACTTCGCCAAATCCCTCAAGCATAAAATAGTTTAACAGTTTTATTTAACTCCTTATAGACTGAATTCATAAATATGGCGGCAATGTGGATGGAAGTCTGGGGCGAACACGGTAGCGAGGTATTTTAGGAAGTGTCTCATTGACCGTGTCCTACAATGCCTCGATCCCATGTTCGCCCCAGACTTAATCCGTGTGGCCGCCATAGTTATGAATTCGATTTATTGGCCGTCATCAACCATCTCTTAACAAACAAGTTGCCACTTTTCATTTGCTTTGTTAACGCAAAGCAATCACTTAATTTCTTCAAATTTGCAGTAGGAATTCTCCAACCTTCAACTGTTTAAAAAATTCTCTAACTGCGTTTAGTTTTTACAGCCTGATGATGATCAATGGCAATGATTGAAAACGTTCGGGATTTCATCTAAACTTCAAGATATAAACATACCTATTTTATCCAGTTTTATGTAACAATTTAACAGTTTTAATTCCATTTCATCACCTACTACAATACATACTACAAAATCTCCTATGAGTGCTATTTTGGAAATAGAAAACAATTGACAAGGGAGTCCAGAGAAGCAAAAAGATACTTGAAATTATAATCCTTTATTAGAAATTTATAAACTGCGACATACAATTTTTTTTTGTATTATCTTTTGTTGAAATCCATTCTCTTAGCTACAGTGCTATTCAGATGTATTGTAACGTGGTTACGGGTCAATCCCACGGGTCATTTCCGTCATCCCTTAGTCCCAGAACCGCTCTAGATAGCTGCCAATATATTCATCCTCACTATTATATATAGTAGATTTTTCAACTTTAGTTGTATACATTTCTCGCTACTAGCGTGGCATTAGTGCCTATTTTTAGTGGTTTCACGTTAGCTAGTACCACTGCAGTCTGAGACTGGGGCTTGATTCCTGTACCGACCAACGCTCAGGGTCTTAAAATTATTGAGGAGAGGGCGCTGTCACGCTGTCTTTACTCTGTCTTTGAATTAGAATTATAGTTTATTTTAACCAAAACCAGTGAACACAATCATCTTTCACAATTTGGATATGGAAGACATTTTAAAGTGTACTTCATACCTTTCTTACATTTGAAAGTGGAACATCTGTGTATTCTGCCCCTGCAACAGGAACATGTTTTATGTTTTTAACTAGAATGAAACACTGAATTGTACATGTAAAAATGTTAAAATAATTAGCATTAATTACGTATTACAAGACTTTACCACTTCTCATTTTGATAATGCTCATGAGGATTTCATTAATTAATGACAAATCTTGGTACCTTTTTAACAAGAATTTTGTATTTATCTTGTTGCCAACGTTTATTTTAAGTTTTATGGAATTTTAAAAAAAAGGCTTCAAAGTTAAGCTAAGTTCTCTAAAAAAAGAAATAAAGAAGCCTACGCCGTGCATTACACTGTGATAAATCTCGACTGGCATTGGAGAACACCAAAGAAATATAACATAACAAAGCACACAGGTCGACAAACTGATAATAAAATTTCTTGTCTATTTGATAAATTACTCTGGTCTTCAAAATTTTTTAATGCTGCTTTACAGAGAACAGAGAAGTGTCTTCAATTTTTCCGCCTTCTCTAACAAAAATGCTGGCAAGAGGATCTATAGCCATTGACAAAAAAAATAACTTTTTTCTACTGTATGTGTTATAATCTGATAAAACATAGATTTTTGACCAATCAGAGAGCACACAGGGTTCAATCGATATTATAATAAGAATGGAATTCTGATTTTTGACCAATCAGAGTGCACACAGGGTCCAATCGATATTATAATTAGAATGGAATTCTGATTTTTGACCAATCAGAGTGCACACAGGGTCCTATCTATATTATAATAAGAATGGAATTCTGAATTCATAAAATTATTAATGCATTACATGGATGTTAAACATTCACTATGAACATTAATTAGTTTATTAGAAAGCTCCAACAAAAGTTGTTTGCAGAAAAGATCACACAACAATTCAAGGTCAAGGCTTGCCAGCGCCAGAGTTTGCAGTCAAAAACAGAGATAATGATGTCATCTGAACCAAACACTTGATTCATTTGATAGGAGCACTGCAAAGTTGTCATTGAAGTTGTCATTTTTTAAACCTGAATGTTTAAACATTTGAATCAAAATTGCTCTCTTTGTATGGATCAAATAGCACTTTTGTTTTAAGTGTACTCAGTCTTTATAGGACATCCAATGCTTAAACTTGCACATCAAAGGACTTAGCAAAGAAATTGCAAGATTCAAAAGAAGCAAATTAACGTTTAAACACGATAACTACCTGGAACAGCAGTAGTTGCTGGTATTGCCACAGGTGCTGCTAAGGGTGCACCTGCTGATATGTCACTGGCAACAACTCGGCCCCCTGGACCACTTCCTTGCATACTCTATGGAAAACATTACAGAAATTATGGATGTAAATGTAAGAAGATAAACTGTGTTTAAAAAAGGAACATATTATTATAACTGAAATCTGTAGATGGTGGATAAAAAAGTATGCACCTTGTGATAAGCGATTGGTAGAAAAGAATTGAAGTAAAAACAATTATTCTTGGTTTTCACACAATCCCAAGAGACACAAAGGACAATAGAGATAGCAGCCATGTTGGTGTACAAAACAAAAGAAATAATGGCCACCATGACGTCAAATGAAAACTGGCAATAGAGACTGATAAAAAACCTAAATTATGTAAGGTGAAGATGAAAAATTTATTAATTACATATGATAGGGTTGAAAGTGCCAATCCATCAATTCCAATTTTGATTCAGGTTTAATTTCATTAAAAGCTGGCAACCGGCAAACTCTGGCAGCTACTCTCCACAATGGAGTCCGTTACTATGGAAACTATTCAATATAAAATTATCCTGAAGGCAGTCATCAATAAAAGTGCCATCTATTCTTACAACATTTCTACCTAGTCTTAAAAACCTTATTGACAACCCTGGGTTTATCCATGTAAACAAGGGTGGCTGGATTTACCCTACTCGAGCTGCAATCTCTTCTATTCCCGCTCTCCATCTCACATTGATTTAGTTTTCTACAAACACTGTGCTTGAGTGTTTAGATTTTGTTTAGCATGCTTGTACAGTACTTGGGAGAGCAATGGAGATGGAAGTGAAAGATAGAATGCCAGTAGGTACAGGTAATAGCCCTTTCAATAAATTTAAAAGTACTGCACTGATGGCATGATGCCAGTATTAACACCTGTCCAGTACAATTTGGAAGATTCCCCACATAATAACATTTCACGAGGCATGAAAGTAGCCAACCACAGTTCGATATTTTTCGTCAGCTGTTGGCACTTATTGAAAGGACTGAGGTAGTGCTCCAAGCTTAGTTATTTGGCGACCATACTTTTTGAAAAGGTTGCTAAGAATATGAAAAAATTTGGTTGCCATAATTTTATTGAAAGAATAGTTTTTGTTTTTGATCTGACTTGTGATTGTCTGGAACTCAACTAAAAACAACCTAATGGCAAAAAAAGGATGTCGGCCAATTGGCAACTGTTCTGACAGTTTTGGTTGCCCATTATTTAATGTACTTGCCAAAGTAAGATAGTGGAAGAAGCATCACAGAATATAATTATGGCAGAGGATAGAAAACAATTCTTATGTATCTAACCCCCATGGCCCAGTTTTCAAAGGCTGGTTAAGTTTAACCGTGGGTTAAGCAAAAATTCAAACAGGAATTTTTTCTTTAAGAAAAGGTAAACAGTTATTTATAAATTTATGCTGTTTGGATTTTGCTAGGAAAAGTTTTGTTAATTCCAAAATTACAGCTAAAATTTCTTCTTGTAAGGTTGGAAACAAGATTGTGGGTTAAATACTTATTCTTAGATTAATTAGTGCTAACCAGCATGTGAACAACTGCGCCCAGGAGTGGGAAACTGGGGACAATAAATGAAGATGACAATGATTCTAACTGGAAAAGTTCCATTCAATTAAAAAAACTCACAGCCAGGTTAACGCCTTTCTCCTGGGCAAGTTTTTTCGCCAAGGGACTTGCAAACACTCGACCTGCCACTGGAGAACTACTAGTTACTGCTGGGGTTGGGGCTGGTGTTACTGTGGGAGGTGGGGCTGGGGGCTGTGACACAGGTGCTTCAGCTGGAGTAGGTTTTGGTTCTGGGGTACTTTCCACTTCCTGTAAAAGGATAATAAAAAAAGTTGCAACTTAAAAAACAAAATGTTTAGTTAACTGGAAGATAACTTGCACCTACAGCAGTTTTAGGAAGCCACAGTATTCTGGCTTTCTCATATTAAATAATAGCAGATTATTACACCACTGAGCTAGTTGAATTTCTTCTAATCAAAGACTTTAAAAATGTATTAAATTGCTTGATTATATTTATTTACCACTTTTCATCCTAGGATTTTTAAAAGTCAAAACCACAATTATTATAATTAAGTTTTCTTAAAAAATAAAATTCTCAGAATTACATATTTCTAGGTTATATCAAATACAAAGTACAAATGAATGGTCATTTAATAAGGTTTCATCAACAGGTTAAAAAATTAGGATAATTTTAATTAACTGTATATAAGAAGAGCCTAACAGGGTCATGCACCTGAGCTTCATGGGACAACATTAACATGCAACATTGCACACTGACAACTATTTTTTCGGAGATGGAAACTCGATGTAACAAAATAATGCAACTTATATTGCTCGTGATGGCACAGCATGTGTAGCCAGCATCAAAACAATCAATTGCAAATAATGTCCAAGAAGAATTCCTTTAAAAACAGAAAACATGTTGCATGCATGCAATGTTGCAAGAGTAAAGTGAGATTCAACTTCCATTTTATTGCATTCAATATTGCATACAACAAAGTTCATTGGTGGGCACATGCTGCAACAACCCTGATACATGCAATGTTGCATAAAATGTTGTATCACGTTTCAGCGCCTTTAGCTCATAAGCTGCATATAAGTTACTTAAACTTACAGAAGGTTTGGGTGGAGCAGGTGCAGACTCTGAACCTTTGAAATCCTTAAAAGCTGCTATGTCAGCCTCATTCTCCACAATTATACACAACAGTTTCCCAATTGGAACATCTTTAGAGCCAGCAGGGACCAAAATCTTGGCAAGGTAACCCTCCTCGGGTGTTTCAAACTCCATGGTGGCTTTATCCGTCTCTATTTGTGCTAAAAGGTCTCCTTCACCAAGATGATCGCCTTCATTTTTCTCCCAGCTGATTATGGTACCAAGCTCCATGGTTGGGGAGAGCGCTGGTAATGGTACCTCAGTGTGTTGTGGTAGCCCTAGAGATATTATAAATTTGTAATAATAACAATAATAATAATAATAATAATAATAAATAAATACTTTCTTTAGATGTTAAGTCTTTCTAGCCGACCAAAGGCCTATTAATTGGCAACACCATCTTAAAACCACTCTAAGGTGGATGGAGACCTTTCACATTACATCTGAGAAGATATGAAAGTCTAACAATATGCAGATGTTAGAGCAAAGGCAAACTTTCACCTCAATTATTTTAAGACCATGAGTGTTGGTCTGGTTGGGAATCGAACCAAAGCCACCTGCACAATAGACTGGCACCTTACCAACAAGACTAACCAGATGACAGTTAATACACTAGTAAATGAAAGCTGATACTATGACAAAACAATATTTAACTATACTTCTGATGATGGGCATGTTTTGAAGAAGGCATTGGAGTTTGAAGTGAAGAGAAAGAGGAAGCAAGGATGACCGAGGAAGACATGGAGATCGCAGGTGGAGGAGAGTAGGAGTGTTGGTTTGAATAGGGAGGATGCAGTGAATCGAGCGAGATGGAGAGTTGGAGTGGGAGAGATTGCTGGTAGAGTGGGCTAAACCCGGCCACCCTTGTTTACAGGGATAAAACCAGATCAAAACTGGATTGATGATGATGATGATGACTTCTAAATAACTGTACATTGAACCTGATTGGAAATTACAGAACTGAACAAACTAAACCAAAGGGTGCCAGGCCATAACTTAGGTAGGTGTGTAAACAATCAAATTGCACAATTAAAAAGAAATATTAATAATAGTTCCTTCACTGTCTTTTACAGCTCTTTCACTTCCAGCTTTACTTCAATATTGAAAACAGTAGGCAGTATAAAACCATTTTAGTACTTCAAGCAACAGCATAATTATTTTGGTATTTGGACCTACTTAATACATAATTTATACAGTTTTATAGTGTTAGCTATAGATTAAATTAGGGTCTGGATAAGGTTTAGTTCGTATGATTAAACAATAGTAGGCCCAAATATGGAAGTTTTACTGAAGCAACTTTGTGAGAACAACTTTCAACTTGACAATGATTGTTTTTTACTTCATTACTGTTTTAATTCTACACTAACTTTATGCAAAAGACAGTAGAAATAAAAATAATGCTATTTTTTATTTAAATTCTTTAAAATATAAAGCCATGTAAAATGCTTACAGAGCTTTCAATAAAAGGCGGCTACCGGCAATCGACAACCCGCTACTTTGCTTTATACCTCCACCTTTTCTAATTCCTAAATCTCTGAATTATAGCAATTTTGTTTTTAAAAAATTCGAGCAAATTACAAAAGGTTACTGTAGCAAATTAATGAAAGTTGCATCTACTATCACATCAAGTTGCAGGCGGGAATTCCCTGTCAAAGTTGTAATGTAACATTTGCATGACACTGTACTCCTAGATGCCTACTTTTCAAACACAGCGTGCTACTCAAAAGCTTACTGAAAGCCCTGTGATTATTATTTAAATTATTTCAAATACACTTTATAGTGTTGCAAATCATTACTGGGGATCAACTTCATGATATGATCATAGGTCAACAAATGATATATTTGCCCGTTGTCAGAACAATAACAACATTCAAGGGTTCCCGTTCAAGTAGTAATATTTGTCAAGAAAATTAATGTAATTTCTTTGCAACTTCAGAATACCTTGACCCTAACTTAATCTATATCGAATGCTATAAAACTGAATCACAACCATAAACCCACAACTACTGTTGGTTTATACAGGATAATTGAGATTTGAAAAGCAACATGACACATTTGTGATTATCTCGAAATCAAATCGATCGATGATAGTTTAGTTAACTATAATGTGATTTTCTGTCAAAAAAAGTTCGAGAGCATTTTTAAATTCTGCTTAATAAAACAATCTCTTGAAATTCTCGGCTCTGGGAATTTCGCAAGATTTTATGCATTATAAAACTATTAATAGCTTACCATTTGAGCTGAATGAACGATGATTCCAGCAATTTAACAGTGATGGTGAAGTCCTTGATAACTGTGTTTGATTGCTATATGGTGTAAATATAAAACAGCGTTATAATCAATTGCATTTTTTGTAAGAATACCATTTATTATTTTCCAGTTGAGTTGAAAAGTAAAGCCAAACAAGTTCCGATGGCAACCTCGTCATAAATGTTTACCTTGCTCCACGCAGTACAGCACTTTCTGATCGTAATGACAGGCTGGTTTGACTTAAAGATGCTCTAATCCCTGCAGAAAACGTTCTGCGTCCTAGAATTCTGGAAAGTCGTCTCACAGAGTGCATATTTTCTTAATTTGCAAGAAACACAAAACAGTAGGCGCAAGTGTACAGCGGTTATTTGGCTGGGATGCAAGCGCGCAATGTGTTCTGGGAGACTAACCCGGGAAAGGGCGCTTTTGAAAATAATTGAAAATCGTTTTACCTGTACATGTCGTTTTAAAACTTTTTATAGCTAGTTTCTGAAGAGATTTTTAGACCGGATTTAAAGCGGGCGCAATGGCTGCGCAGAAAGTCCAAAAATACCTCGAAAAACACAAAGTGGGAGCATTGTTTGAGGTTAGGGAAGATGTTTATATCTTACGGTTTGTTTAAATTGATAAATAGCGTTGTGAAGTTAATATGTCTTTATTGATTAATGTATTTTTTTTACATGTGTTTGTTTACTACTATTGCTTAATTACAAAAGATGTACAAATTTAGAACCGGAAATTAGTAATCGGTTTTCTTTAAATAGTCGTAACATTCCAATTAGCACTTAAAATTAGTTAACGTAGCATTCGTAAACTGGTCATCACATTATATATAAATTACTTTTATAATTGTTATTCGACTTGTATACAGTCTATTAAGACTTTGGAGTAACTGCAGAATACCCTTCCACTATTGTTTTCGATTTTACCACGCATTTTTAAAGAACGACAGATGCGCAGGAATAAATTACGACAGTTGCAGGGTATTCTGCAGTTAAGCGAAGACTTTATTGATCAATGAATAATATTTTACTGATTTATGCACTTATAAGTTGCTCCAAAAATGTTTTAGTTGTTTTCTGGGATAATTTCCTTTCTGGGGCTTACTTATTTATGCTTACAGTTCATCGGATATATTTTAAGGATCCGTAACTTTAGTTTGCTGAATTAAACAGTGGTAGGCCCAAATACGGCAATTTTACCTTTGTCAATTGCAATTCAACTCAGAGGTTTCTTTTCCGAGTGCTTTGGTCTTCCTCTCTTTGCATATTCGTTTTTCACTCCAAGATCTGATCCGTCGAGTGATTAAACATTAATTAGTCTCTGGATAATTAGAATTAGCATCACTTCCTTTGCAATTGTTACTTTAACTAGTAATTACTTATTATTTGGATCGCTATCGGTCTCAATTTCATTCTTTAACTCTGATTTGCTAAATTCACTTGTGTTGATACTGAGTAGCCAATTGATATTATTTTTATTTAATAATTATCCTAAAATGTATTTCTTTTCATTATCGCTTTGTCCATTTCTTTCATTTGCACTGTTGAATCAAAGTTTTGGTGTTGTGGTATTGTTGAAACATTTAATCTGTTCTTTTTTGTTCACTACTGATAAAACAAAATTTATGCCATCCAAAAAGGGGATCTTTTCGTAGCTAAGAGTCAGGTGAATAACCACTGACAGTAATTATACTGTAATTTTTAGGTATTTCTCATTAATTCTAGAAGAAAATATTTTGGTATTTATAATCATGGTAAGTGAACTGAGTGTAGTGCAATTTGGTTCAAAATCAAACGAGCGATTCAAAATTGCATAACTGCGTACAGTAGCTGGAGTGAGATTTGTAATTGCAAGTTTGATTTTAAACTAAAATTGCACAACAGGAAGTTCAATTATCACTTAACTATATCCATTTTGAAATCTAACACATTATATACAGTAAAAAATTATAAATTGTAAAAATGTTGTTTACAACTGGAAAAGATACAACTTCTCCGCTTTACCTGAAACATGCCAGAGTTGACCCATTTTGACCCATTTCGTCTTTTGATTCTGTAACCTGATTGGTCAATTTTTTAGTTTTCTACAATCTGATTGGTTGTTCAAGATGGTGCGATTTAGAGTTCAAAATGACCTGGTTTAGGCTGAAATCAAGCTGCTAAGAACCAATCGGATTGCAGGATTCACTAGTGGTTTCAAGACAGATATAATTAAATAAGGAATTTTCTTTAGGAAATAACCTGATCTAAAAATGTTTTGTGTTTTTTTATTGTATAGGATTTAATGGCAAAGTTGATTCATGAAATGCCATCTGATCCAGTCTCATATCTGATAAAAGCTCTGAGAAAGATCCAGGTTGATGAACCAGGAAAGGTACATGAACATGTTTCAAATATTATTATTATTATTATTCATTGTACTTAGTTTAATTAATTCTATTAGCCCAACGTTATCAAACTCACTTACTCATTATCACTCACTTACTCATTATCACTCATTTACTCATCACTCACTTACTCTTTATCAATCACTTACTCGTTATCACTTAATTACTCATCAATCACTTGCTTCTCATCACTCACTCCTTATCAATCACTTACTTGTTATCACTCAATTACTCCTTATCACTCTTACTTGTTATCACTCACTTACACTCACTTACTCGTTATCACTTTTGTTATATTAAAAAAATTAATCAGCATTTGCTAATTAGTCCAGTCACAACCAAAGATGATCAGAAACATGTCTTGTTTTGTCACAAATGTTGTCATTTTTCTTAAATGTGTTTCTGTAAATCATTTAACTTTAAAAATCTTTTATAAAATTGTATACTTGATGTATTTAACATTTACAGAACATTGGTAAAAGATATGTACAATTATTGAAACAGGGTTGTTAAATAGACTGTCCAGGTCATTTTTGGCATACCCACTGACCTTCCAGCTCCATTGCTCTCATATGTTTACTATGCTCATATCTTCTGTGATGTTTAACTTCCTCATATCTTCTTCCACCACCTTACTCCAGGACATTATTGGTGTACCTATACTGGCTTTCTACATTCCACCTCCAGCTCCATTGCTCTCCTATGATCAATTCTGCAGGAGCGATGGCAAGCCAGAGCAATCGCTTGCCTCAAACGGCAATCAGGGATAGTGTTTATAATAATCTATCTGCTTGAAATTTTCAGGGAGTTGTTATTGGATCAAGGAGTCGACCTCCATCTGGTTCATCTCAGAGTAGGAATCTTGGCTTGACTGGAACTCCTGTTGCAAGGTCTTCTTTATTGGATGATGGTTAGTATGACTGCACAGGCAGTGAGACCACCCTATATGTTTGTGGTTTTAAAAACAATCATTTGAAATAGAATTACTACCAAAATGCTGACAGTCTCATTTCATTGGCATCGGTTATTGATTGATAAGATTCTGCTTTATCTCTTTGCTGAATTGGAGCTTCATCCCTCAAAAATATATTTTGATATAATTGATGCTGAAATCATAATTACAGATTATGATGGGTGCCAAATTCTGGATCATAGGAATTTTAGGAATGCAAGCAAATTCAAATAAATTATGCCAATCTGTGCATGCATGCATCTCAAGACACCAATTTTTCAGTTTTAAATTTTGAAGCAGGTTGGTTTAATTTTTACGGGCTGGGTTTTTTGAGTATTCTTTAAAATGGCGTTTATTCTAGTTTGGGGGTATACACCGGTGTATGAGAGAACTTTGGAAATTCTTTCCTCATACTGTATTCACCCACCCACCATTTTCTACTTTGCTTTTTTTCTTATATTGAACACTATTAGGGACTGCAGAATCAGTTGAAATGATCATTGCATCAATGGTTACTAACTTTGTTTGAGGATTTGTGTGATACAATCCTTGTGTTATTAACAAGTTGACATAATTTGATCACTGCATTATTTATTTTTCACAGTTGGTATGAAAATTTTTAGAACATCCAATTACAAAATTTTGTGATCAGTTAATCAATGACATAGTTTAAAATTTATCTGGAGCTTAGATTTTTTTAGTATATTCCTCTGCATAAAAAATTGATTTGTAAATATATTTCATTTCAAGTGATAATTATATTGATCTCTGAGCAATTACTGTATATTTTTAATAATATAATTAATTTAATTATATTATTGTTTTTAAAAATAAAACAACACTTTTAATTTTTCGGAACATGTTTCGATGTTTCAAACATCATCTTCAGCCAAT
>JAOTRI020111106.1:0-13027 GCA_028564885.2 Zoanthus sanctaehelenae | reverse complement strand
CTTGGGATTTATTCTTTCTACTAAAAGGGGAACATTTGGTGGCAAAATGAAGAAAATCCAAGACCAAAGTGCGTGGGGCATTTGGTGATTTGATGTGGAATGACCCATTTGTTGAGGCTACATAGATAGTTTTTACAAATAATTATGTACTTCTTGGCCAGGCATAAATTGCAGTTTTTGCTAAGGTTATTACTGTATATGATTGACATTTTTTGAGAATTTTACATTTAATATTAAATGTTTTGTTAGTGTCTTTTAGGTTCAAAACATGTTTTGAAAGTTCTGTTTTCTTGCTTCAGTTTTGGTGTCTAAACTGGCCAAGAAATATGTGATTATTTGCCAAAAACATCTATGTAGCCTCAACAAATGTAATGAATTAGCAAACCCTTGCCAACACTGTAACAAATATTACCTTAGAAACTTTATACCTTAAATACCATATCTCTAACAGTCATCTTATAGTGTTCAAATTTGATATGAAATATTTGTGTAAAGCCAACGGTTATTTATTCATTGTAACTTGCCTGAAGAGTGTGATCGCTTTTGATCACACAAAACAGACCTGCAGCAATAAAACAACGAGTCAATCTTAAAGTCTTATATGTTTAACTATATAATTATGTATATATATAATTATACAGTCAGGTGCCAAATACATGGAGAGTTGGAATATGAGGGCAGTCTTAATAAACAAGGTTTGAAAAATCTGAGAAGGATTTGCTTTCCTCACTAAGTCATCATAGGCATGATTACAACACAACTAATAGGTCAGAGAAAAATCATGTCTCTTTCTAGTCAAAGTGAGACAAGCTTTCAAGGCAGTGCATGTTTAAATTTTAGCAATATTGATTATATTTAATTTTTTATCCATGGCAAAAACTGATTGTGCCTCTAAAATTACACAAGAAGAGTTACGATTTGAAAATCCAAAAATTTAAAGGGGCAGTGTCACGGTTATACACATGCACGCCAGAATAGACTTTTGACTTTATGGCCCAGGATGACACTAAATTCAAGTTCGATAGCTTTACGAAAATCTTTGAGAATCCACCTTTGATTTTATCCATCTTTTCGTTTTGAGTAGTTTAGCTGATTGCTGTATATATTTTTTATTGAAATCAAACTTTTCAATGAGCACTGACAATAAAAAAATTTGGGTTTTCCACGAGTCATGGAGGATTCGAGATAGATAAAGCCTGCAACTGGACGTTCTTCTCAATCGTTGGAGCTCCTAAAACTTGACAACATTAAGTGCTGGTTGACTGAAGAGAACACTGATATGTTGAATTATACCATCTTCTTTTTTGCGTGATTTTGAGTTTGACACATCTTTTCGGTGAGCAAACACTTACACGATAGTAGATGCTCTGCAATTTTTTTGTCTTACAAGGACATCGCAAGAATTTATTCCCTTTTTTTCTCGAACGAACCCCTAAATTTAAAAAGAGTTCAGTCACAAAAAATAAATGATTAATGAGCGGAAGTACACTGAAGCCAACAAAGAAAAATTACGTTCACTTTGAGAAGACAAAATTACAGTTTCAATAATAAAGTAATAGACTAAAAAGTCTAGAACTTATCAGTAAAATATATTGCAAAAATTCCACTCTTATTTTTGAATTTCGCAGAGCTGTTATATTAAAGTGACTTAAAGAGACCAGCAAATAAATAATTTTTATATGTAACTATGTTTTGATAGATCACAGTCCCGCTTTGTTTGGTTGTCACCGCTAGCTGCATTGTCAATTTCCGCTCGAGTTTCAAAACTTGTTTTTAATTGGTTCTCTCATTTAGCGGTTATATTTTTACCAGTCATGCACATAACTGTGGCACTGCCCCTTTAATAATCAAGGTCCTTAGTAAAGGTTATTGGGGTGGAAAAAAAAGGAAATTTAAGCATGTAGGGGAACATTAATTTTTTAGGCACTCAAAAATAGAGGATATATTACATGGGATTCACAGAGATACTAATGTTATCATGGGTGTTGACATGAAGAAGTGAGAAATAATACATATTATAGTCAAAATTTGAATCACAAGTGTTTGTAAATATAGAATAGGATTTAATTTAATATAAACTGGTTTAAATTTGTTATTTTAAGGCACTAAAGTTTAGCTAGATTCTGGGTACAAGTTCAAATAAAAAAAGTTGTTTAAAAAAATAATGCTTACCACAACAACACAATTGCAACTTAAAAATAAATATGGCAACAATGATAAAGATTCTTAATTTTCTACAAATGAACTGCAGTTCAGTGGACAAAAGAAATGCCTAAGACAAAGTCATTTAAGTTCATAACTTCTAATATCATGCCAACAATCCATACTTTTGTCTGTTGTAAAAATAAATTAACTAACAACAACATCAACAATAGTTTATTCTTTCACTCGTGAAAGTCAGGTGTTCAGTTTCCCTGCATTTCATGAAACAAATTGGCAAAACTTTGGATAATTTACTTTTAACACAAAATTCAAACATATTTCAGGGTTGCCATTATTATGAAAGCTGAATAATAAAGCTTGTTGATATAGTATGCCTGTGTTTTTGTAAAACTAATATTTGAAAAATTTGTTTCCTGGCTTTGGTTGAAAAAGTCTTGAAAAGTCAAGGAAAAGTGCTAGAATTTCACATCCAGTTAATAGTGGCAAC
Source organism: Zoanthus sanctaehelenae (assembly GCA_028564885.2). Lineage (NCBI taxonomy): Eukaryota > Metazoa > Cnidaria > Anthozoa > Zoantharia > Zoanthidae > Zoanthus > Zoanthus sanctaehelenae. Next base: position 10,377 of record JAOTRI020111106.1, on the reverse strand, counting down.
CTTGGTATATGTATTTTAAAATTTGAATAGTTTCAACCAGAAATGATATTTTATGATTTTTTAAATTTCTAAATTTAAAATTTAAACTTTTTTAAAATGCTATAAAGTTTTAGCCATATTCTGGCCATTATCTATAAACAAATATATTTTAAGAAACTTAATTTCAAGAAAGCATTATTATAATCTTCCTTAGAAATAGAATAAAGTTTAAAAAATAGGCTCTCCATCTAATTTTTATAGTTCTTTCACTCAATAACCCATAAAAACTTGGATTTTCCATTTCCAGCTAACTTAAAATAAATGAGCAAAATACTTCAGAACTAAAACTAAACAAATCATGTAAAAGATGAAAATCAGGATTTTGAAATTAAGTATTTCATTTATTGTTTTATGAAAAGAAACCCTTTGGGGCATTCAAAGTGTTACCAAACTAGTTTTTACTTATTTTATCCTTGGAATGGAAATATTAATGCTTTTGCTGTTCGTTTATCTCAGTTACAGTGACATGGAGAATTCGCCACTGAACTCTACAATTTTTCAAGGGGTGAGGAGTACAGACAGTGAGACACCAAGTGCAACAATTAAAGGTAATATCCATTGCTCATCATTTAAACTCTTTTTTATTTCAGAATTATGACCTAGAAGCTAGTGATATATTTTGTTAAAAAATAATTCTGTTTTTAATTGTTTTTTGTCTGCTTTTTGTTGTTTCAGCTGCAATTCGGGTACATTTTCGTTCAAAAAGAAAAGAATTCCTAATTCGGAAGGATGGTAAAGAAAATGCAGTCCTTAAAGCCCAAAGAAGGAGGACCAGGCTAAATTCGGTTAGTTTCCAATAATTTTATAAAGTACCTTGTGCAACCATGTTGATTGTCAGTGGATTACAATATATATTTAAGTTTTGCTTCTTGGAAGCTGGCTCATGCAAGTTGTATGACAGATACATACATTATACTTGTTTTAACTCATACAGTTTACTTTAAATAAAAAAAACTATAAAATGAGTTTGAATGAATTAATATCTTATGTTTCTGAGTCACCTTGATTCCATTTTCATAGTTACAATGATTAAGTTTAACAAGTTAAACAAAAGAATTCAGACAAAAATTTGTGCATGAACAGAGTCAGTTACTAGCTTTAAATCTTTATTGTAAGTAATATACTTTTGAAAAAACGGTTGAATTTCATCTTGAATAAACTCACTGACACAATGATTTTATGTGAGCTTTGTGTATGGGCATGTGACTCAGAAACTATATCCCATAAAGACGCTGCTGTTAATACCTATTTCTTTTACACAAGTCCATGCTGAAAATGATTTTTGCTGGGATTGATGAGATATGCAAAAACAGTCCTACTAATTTGCATAATTTAGATATTGATTCATTTTGTGTGAGCTGTTACTCATAACTTCTGAATAAACTTACATGTACTTTTATTAATTTTTGAGCAAATTTTCCACCGTATGGGGGCCCTAATCAGGCCTGTCCGATTATTAGTTTTTGGCTATTTCCATGCCATACAAACCTTAATTGGGCCTGTATAACTATTATTAAAATCCAACGGTTTTCTTAGCAGCTCTACTAAAGAATAAAGTATAGATAAAAATGAGTTGTCAGTTTAAAAGATTAAAGCTGAATGTTTATTCCATCGAGATTGCCCTGTTTCAAACTTATACCATTCGCATCCAGTGCCAAAGCTCAGGACTGAATGGACAAATATAAAAATAGTATATGGAACTGTCTGTCTTAAACTGCTATACTTTCCTGTACTATTATCGATGTTTCAAGATGTTTCCACCCTATACTACTTTATTATGCCCTGTACTACTATTAAGCTTCTCATATATTGTCCACCCCATAATACTATTGTGCCTTGTATGCTTATTCGGAGTTGCCAATTTTACAGTTATATTTTAAAAAATAACTCGAAGCTTTATCAGAAAAGAGGCTTTCATAGTTTATAAGCTATGTTTTTGAATCTTTGTTATCTTACTTATTGGCAAATGAGGTATAGAGAAATCCTTTTTTTTTTCTGTAGTAAAATATTTTATTATTTTTAGATGTTAAAGGGTATTATAACAATTCATACAAGGTTATTGATAGTGTATTAATGAATTGTTGGTAATTCCATTGATGATTTTCTTGTGTGTGTCTTTTACAGAAGAAAACACTTCGAACAAATGCCCTGAGGGAATCTACAACAATTTCAGAACAAGAAAAGTTGGAGTATTCCCAAATCCTGCATGTTGACTATATGTCATCAGAGCATTCAGGCTCTGAGAAAGAGGGCGAATTATATTCAGAGAGTGATGGAGAGGGGGCTGTACCAAAAGGAAAGGTGATCTATGTATCGAGGTTGCCAAGGAGCAGTGATGAGACCAATGCTGTTTTACAAGCACTGGACCAGAGAGTGAACAAAAGGAGAGCGGCAAACGGACGAAACATGCTTTTCGACCGAAAAGCTGGGGCTAACTCTGAACAAGGTGTACCAGATGATGCCCCTGCCTGGGCTATCAAAGAAACTTTTATTTAGGCAGTTTAATTATTTTTATAATACCAAAAATAGTCTGTTTTAAAGTCCTATCAGTTTATCCTTGTCTAACAGCCCTTAAACTGAGTCTGAGTCACTTACTAGGAGTCGTATATATCACTTAGAAACAAAACGTTCGTATAACTAAAGAAGAAATCAAGTTGATTGAAAAAAGACACAGCATTACTTGTGCAGTACAAACATTTCACATATTTAAGTCTCTATTTTGTTTATAAATTACTTGAAGGTATTAGAGATCTGAGAACTAAGTTTTGTTTAAGTCTTGTTTAAGTCTTTTTTTGCAAGTGCATATTGCTCAGATTACAGTAGAATCAAAGATGCCTTGGGAAGCATTTAATAGTTAACGAATCAATAATCGAGGCTTTTATTTGTGAATTGGTTGATATCGATGTACTGATAGGACACTAACGCTGACTAAAACAAACAATTCTCTTTTAAAGTCTCCGTCAGTTCAAAAACATTTAAATAAACGTTCTTCATGTGCAGTTTTGTAATTTGTTGTATTATTGATATTGTTTATATTTCTATGGCACACATAGGACGTATTGAACAGCCTGCAGTTACTTGATGTTTTCTATGCTATCAAAATTTATTAACTATAGAGATTTTATTACAGTTCTAGTTTAATGATCTCATATTTTGAATAAGTTAAACTTCTATGGAGGATATCAAATGATTTTTTAAATTATTCACTGTTTTGTCCACTTAAGATAAAGTTGTACAGAAATTAACCAAAAAATGTAATTGTTCATTTCATTTTTTAGTAATAAAGATTATTTGTGATTACAAAGTTGAAACGTTTATTTTTTTTCCTTTTTAATGTTATATCTAGAAAGAATGAAGCACATTAAGTAAGACACCCCTGCGAAATTGTCCCAACAATATAATGCATTGTAGAGATTCTTGATAAAAAACGAATTTGCATATGCATGCAAAGAAAAGTTCAGCACTTCAAGTTTACGCTTTGGGCAAATGCTAGTAAAGTTAAAGTTTACACGCATTTACTAGATTTGCAAATTTGATCTAAATCTTGAATTTCCTACGTATTTGCTCATGTATCAAAAGTTGAGCAAATACGGTATTTACCAACTTTGCGCAGGGAGAAAATGTGATCCAAATTTAGAAATTCCTTGTGAGCAAATGTAAACAAAGTCGAGAAAAGTCGGAATTTTCTATAGCTTTTCAATACTTTTGCGCGTGATATAAATTTAAGTTTTCGTCCAGTGTTTCAAGCGGAAGTAAAATATAAGAATCTTCAAATTTTATATAAGTGCTTAAAGTTTGTATCATTTTCTTTTTCTCTGTCGTGAAGAAAATAAAAGAGTTTGCAATTTCTGCTGAGACACTGTAGGTTTGTTATCCTTTGAAAAATTTGTGATAAACGTCTCAAAATTATAGCAGGTGTTGTCTATTTAGGATCATACAGTTCTCGAATCTCGAAAAGCATGCACAAATATTTTAACAGACTATGCTTGTTATAATGTACTTAGTAGTGTCATAAAAAGAAATGGAATATTTGTTAACAAATAGGAATTTTATGTTTTTACGAAATCCCTGAGTTAGTATCCAAATTATCAATCAGAAAAATGATCTCTTTGTTACGCGACACGTGAATGTGGTGGGGTCAGGAGTGAGTCACTTGTAATAACCCCTCTGTAGAATTGATTAGCGTGGACGTGGCGATGTGACAGCGCCCTTTCATTCCACGCTGATTTTCAACAAAACAACGTGAAAATTTTCGCTGCTCTTAATTGATTGGTGAGTTTGCTATTTTAAGCAATTCTTTTGGTTTCTTTGGTTTATTTGTCAAAACTATCGCTTTGTCTCGGTTTAATAAGTCATCAATACGAGACGGTAATTATACGTTTCACCACGCTGTTCATTGTTTCGCAACAAAAAGGACTTAAGATCGGGTTTAAAAGGCTTGAAGATTACCTAAAGTGCTCATTTTAGGGCATTCATTTGTTAAGCGTTTGTCAAGAGATATAAGTTGCGGTTATAATCAGCGTTGGTTCTTTTGGTTTAGTTGGAACGGCGTCAGTTTGTTTAGAAGGCATGGGTGGCCGAACGGTTGACAAGTTGCGTTGGAAATTCTGTGTTAAGCATCTGCTCTCATTTCTTACATTGCTTGCTATTAAATTTTTAGCAGTAATTTTATTATGTCTGATCAGATTCGTAATCACAAATGCCGATTTTAGAGGGTTACCTCTTTTTCTTTTAGCATTAAAAGGAGGCAAAAACGTCGACCGTTGTGATTGAGGGCTTTCCTTCCCATTAATATTATAAGAGGGTTACTTTTTTATTTTGGCATTAAAAGGGGCTAATGCGTTGACCATTGTTGTTGACAGGCTTTCCTTTCCATTATCATTTTAAAGGGGGTTACTTCTTTTTATCTGGGCATTAAAAAAGGCCAGTGCTTCGACCCATTGTTGTTGATAGGTTTTCCTTCCCATCATTATTTTACAAGAGGGTTACCACTAATTATTTTGCCATTTAAAGGAGGCTGTCGCATTGAACTATTGTTGATGACAGGCTTTCCTTGCCACTGGGATCGTTTCAGAGGGTTACCTCCTGTATTTTGGCATTAAAAAAGGCTGTCGTACTGAACTGTTGTTGATGACAGGTTTTCCTTGCCATTTTTATTTTACAACAGAGTTACCTCTTGTATTTTGGCATTAAAAGTAGGCTAACGTGTTAATCTTTCGTGTTGACAGGCTTTCCTTGCCTTTATTATTCTATCTTTGAGGTACCTGTTGTTATTTTGGCATAAGAAGGGGGCTAATGGGTCAACCTTTGTTGTTGACAGGCATCTCCTGCCATTTTTATTTGCCGAAGTGTGTTTCAGATATATTGATTTGTCTACTATGAAACGGTCCCAACGAAAAAGAGTGGCAGCCACCACAGTTAATGGTTAAAGTGTATATGACAGATTTTTTTTCTTTCTTATTTTGCTTATTGATGTACAGAAAAAAGGAATATCGGTTTGAAAATGACGGGAAAAAATATTTTTATGATTTTTAGCGCCCGAAAGATGCTAGATTTCACTTTAAAAATTGTACCTAAATCGCGCGGCCAAAAAGTCACGTGATTTAGGCTTGAGACGTCAGCTGGTTTGCAAAACACAAAACAAATAAGGCAAAATGGCTGCGAAAGAGCTGCTTGTCGTTGAGGAAAGTAGAGAACTTACGATACGACAACGGCGACGGCGACGTAAAGGGACTGGGTCGAGAGCGTCGGTTGCCGTCGGCGATCCCGCCAAAAGTTTACATTACGAAAGTAACATGAAAACTTCCAGCTTTGTGAACCTGTGTGTTTATTTACTTGTAAATTTTGTTACGTTCTTGCTGATTATATCATGCCAAAAGTAAGAGACACTATTATTCTATCTTTTGCCTTTAATATGATGGATGCTACGGAATGCTTGCTTTTATACAATGTCAATTCACCCAAAAATCCTGATATTCCATATTGGAGCTACAAACGATTCGATCTTGACCTGATGACAGACGACGAATGCAAGACGGAGTTTAGGTTTTACAAAAACGATATATACGAACTTAGCGAAACTTTGAATCTTCCAGACCGAATTGTCTGCTACAACGGCGTGAACGTGGATAGAACTGAGGCATTTTGCATATTTCTGAAGAGGTTTGCCTACCCTTGCAGGTATGTGGATTTGATACCAAGATTCGCGAGACCCGAGCCTCAACTTTGCGAGATCTCAAACGCTGTAATGAATTCCGTTTGCACTAGTTGGAGACATTTGCTATCGGATCTGAACCAGCCATGGTTAAGTCGCCCACATTTGCAAACTCTCACAGAAGTTATCAACGAGAAGGGGGCAGCTCTCCTAAACTGTTGGGGTTTTATTGACGGAACTGTTAGACCCATCTCTCGTCCAGGCAGAAACCAACGTGTGATGTACAATGGTCATAAGAAAGTGCATTCAATTAAATTTCAATCTATCGCTACACCAAACGGCCTAATTGCTAACCTTTATGGCCCTGTGGAAGGAAAAAGGCACGATAGCGCAATGTTGGCGCAATCACAAGTGTTGAACCAGCTTCAGCGTCTATCGTTTAACCCTCACGGAGACACCTTATGTGTATATGGTGACCCAGCGTACCCCCTCCGACCTCAACTTCAGGGTCCATTTCGCGGTGCACGGTTAACAAACATTCAAAAGGCTTGGAATAAGTCAATGAGTGAAGTGAGAGTTTCAGTTGAGTGGATTTTTGGCGATGTCGTGAACTATTTTAAATTTTTGGACTTTAAAAAAAATTTAAAGATATGTCTAAATGCCGTTGGCAAAATGTATATTACATGTGCTCTAATGCACAATGCCCGGGCATGTTTATACGGCACCCCTACTTCAACGTTTTTCCAGATTTCCCCCCCCCCCCAACTGTCCAGGACTACTTTCAGTGATAAAAGGAACGTTACCTAAGGTGGCCGGCTTAAAAAGGTTTCCAGCACTTTTAAAAGTTTAATGAACCGTTATAATAACTCTTTATCAGTTGATGCTGCAATCATCGTATAAAATATCTGCCCAATCATTGGTGAACATGTTATAATTCTCGAGACAAAGTAGGTTACCACAGCAAAAGTATCACCTGCTAAAAACACCCTCCTTAATTACAGCTTTAGGGGCTTATAACTCAAACGGCATGGTAAAATTTTTTTACCTTAAAATATTTTTTAAATTTCGCAAATTTCAGCCTCGATTTTTTTATAAAACTTTTATAATAAAGAAGGAGTGTAGTTTAATAAGCAGTTGGAAGTTTAATAGAAACAATTTGATTTATTTTAAACGATTATTACCTTGTGACAATAACTTCCTAATTTCCTCAGCTTCAAGTGTCCTCTAAATTTCCAAGATAAAGTTTATATATCTTTAACAACTTTTAATGGTCACATAAGTTAAACTGATTGTCCAGTAAATACAAAATAAACAAACCATTTTACAATAATGAGCTATGAAACGGTCTCTGAACGGGAAAGTTTCTAAGACTGACTTTACCAGATAGTTCTATTTGCATGCAAACTATTGTAGCAAGGTCATAAGCGCCTGGGTTTGCTGCTGTTGCTGTTGCAATAAAGCCATATTCATATTTTGTAGCTGTTGCTGCTGTTGTTGCTGCAATTGAGTGGCAATTCGCTGTTGCTCTACTCTTTCTTCGTGTTCTTTAGCTCTTAAACTCAACTCAGCTTCTTTCGCCTCCTTCTCCATTTGTAGTTCTTGTTTTCTTAACTCCAGTTCCTCCAACCTTTGTCGAGATTCAGTTTCAACTCTTTCTTTCAGAAATGTCACAGTGTCTGCTCCACTTGCTCTTTTCTTTTATTTCTGTTTTGGCTGGCCATCTTGGCTTCTTTTTTGACTTTGCTTAAAGGTTTCCAAACTCATATTTCGCATTTCCTCTGCTTGAGAAGCTTCTTCTTGTATTTTCTTCTTTTTGGAATCATTTAGCCTATCTGCCTCATCAAATAAGGAAATTGTTTCTTCCATCATCACATCTTCTTCACTTGGCTCGGGAGATGTTCCGGACGCTTTTTCGTCCTCGGAAACTTTCTTCCTGAAGCGCCTTTCAAGCAGGTATCTGTCACGTACCGAACGTTGCGTTAGACGAAAAACTGGGTCTATCGATCTTCCAAGATGACAAGCAAGATTTCCCCAAATATCACCCCTCTCGACGGTGCCTTTTTTGTGCTGCCAAGGTTGAAATAGAAGAATCTCTCATTTCAGGAAGAATATTTCGTGTGCTTCGGTCCATTTCTTGGGTTGGCTATTAGGAAAGAGTACAAACATTATGAGATTGATGGGAATTGAGATATTTCAGATGAACCCTTTGTCAGTACCATGTAAGGCGGTAGTTTAACAGGGGAATCAGTTTTTAAACAAATGGTGCCTACAACAAACAAACCATGCTGTCAAAATTCGGGCTTGGGAGAGAGCTGCCCAATTAACTGAGATGATTCTTTCTGTATTGACAACTGGATACGAAAATAATTACTGCAAACAAGAACTTCATTACATTAAACAACAGAGGACAATCTAACGTATTGCACTGCCTGAAAATGGGCAAAAATTATTCCTGCTGTCTAAACAATAAAAAAAGATGCAAATTTACTTCCATAGTATTTGGAAACAAACTGATATAAAGTTATCATGCATCGGAAATTATACAGAATACTGTAGCATTTAGCAAAACTGCAGATAACACTGAAAAGCTATTTTTCCTTTTAAACATATCATCGGGGGATTTAGCAAAAGAATTAAGCATGAGTCCTTTCAAAATATTAAGACCGGACCAAATTGTTCCCTATTTCTAACACTCGATGACTGCTTGAAATAAAGTATTGCCAAGATAACACAAGGTTCATTTTAGTGATTAAGTTCGGTGTGTTACTAGGTAAAATAAACGCAGCAAGAAGTTTTCAAGTTTTAAGTAGCTGTTTATTCGTGAATTGAACTGGCTTTCGTTTAACAAAACACACAAGTTCAACGATTGAACTAAAAAGAAAACTGAAAGAAAACATCAAAATAGCTGAGAATCTGTCTTAATTTTACTACTTAACAACAAGACAGCAAACCGATGTAAATAGGCTTCAATTAAAGAGATTTTTACTTCTAAAGTAAAATTCAGCCAAGTGTTTATATCATGGCCAACATTTCGAAACAATCGACGATACCATACTAAATTTCAGTTGCTGACCTACAAAAAAGTAAAATATAGCTCAAATATAACATTACCTTGGTTCCTTAGCCATTTCCTTCGCTGGAATAGTGATATATTCCCTTCTTCGAGACACAGCCAATTTCACGTTTTCACTCAACGGCAAAACTTGTTCACTGACGTTCGCGCCTTCCCTTGACAACGCCAACGTGATGTGAAACGCATGCGTAGTAGTGCGTGAAGAGGGCAGACGTAGCCGTCGCCGTTCCCGTCGTCATATCGTAAGGTCTCTAGTATTGCAAAGCTGGCACGCCAAACGGTCAATGTTGCACGAACACTAGCTACACACCAGGTGTAACTATGCATTTAATTCCGAAGGAATCAGTGATTAGAGCAAAGTTGAAGAAGTTCGTTCGGAAACATCGTGTGGACTTTGGGGCATGCGGCATTCTGCTCTGTTCATTTCGAAGATAGCTGCTTCGAAAATGTTTTAGCATGGAAGATGGGGATGAAAATGCTATTCCAACACGAACACGTTCTGCCAGAAGGTCCAGAGATTTTAACAGAACGTTCGAGGCGACAGGTAAACCAACATATTCCCAAATATTCGATCAATGTTATTTTAAGATAAAGAACCCTAACAGGCCACAAAATTTATTAACAGGATATCTTAATTTGTATCGTCCTTATCGATATTTTATTTTACTGTTTTTGAGCTTTTTTTGTAATCTATTTTTCACTTTTAAATGGCAATTTAACTTTGATCGGAATGAATTTATTACACTTTTTCTAACTGATGTTTTTGTGTAATTTTGTGAAACAGTTTATATATAATTCGCACTACACTGTATTTAGTAATACTCCAGGATAAATTATTCCCGAGTTCTGTCACAAGCAACTGGTCTTCTCAGGACTATTTTGACTTGGATGGTGAGTTTTGTTAAATAAATATATATATATATATATACGTATTATTTCCGGGCTTGAATCGTTGACTAAAAATATCACAAATATTTTAATCTTGCTACTGAAACCCACTTTGGTTGAATGGGTATTGTATTTTAAAACCCTTTCACTCACAGTTCAATTATGAAGTTCTCCGAAGTTGAAAATGACTTTTTGTATATGATCGGCCACATATTTTCATTGA
>JAOTRI020111095.1:0-13027 GCA_028564885.2 Zoanthus sanctaehelenae | reverse complement strand
GAGTATGATTTGTTTTACTACAACATTCTAAATAATTACAGCAGTAGCCACATGCAGTTCTCGACTGCCTATTTTTAGAAAAATATATTCAAAAGTTCCAGCGTTATATCACCTCAGTCCCCCTGTTCGTTAACGTTCTCTTAGCTTACTCCTCTTCAATACTTTGATAAGCATGAGCAACATTTAGTTCGGTGTCGTTCAATCTGGATACTCAATTGATCCAAAATTTCTTCGACTTTATACCGCCGCACACGAGTAAGAAAGTGCACTTTTGCATTGACTGATACGAATTTCTCAATAAATAACTTTTTTATCCGAAAAAAAGGTTCAATTTCGACCGCAGTGTGCCTATGTACAATTTATTGCAGGATTAAGATTCAATAGACCATTTTATGCTCATTTCTGACATTTTCAGAAACATTAGCTCATCTTTAAACGTTGTTATCTCAGTCAATACTGTGTAAAAATACTCATGCGGTATATATATTAAAATTTAAATTAAACATTTCTAAATAAAATTATAATTGTTTAAGAGTAAGAGCTCTTTTACGTTTCTACTTAAAATGAATCGAAGAGGGGAACCTTTTTTTTGGGCCAAGGGGTATATTGATATTCCATTTTGAATCAAAGTGATTTACTATTGTTGTTTTGTGGAGTTTTTCTGCAGTTAAACACGAGTTCTTCTAGATGAAAACCATAACGGTTAGCTTTGTCGTTTCCCTCGTTACAGCATGTTCATGGTACGCGAGAGTTGCAGTGTCGCTGGAGTGTACGTTCTCACCTTCTGTATGAACAAGAAAGTTTATCATTGCCAGCTTGTTGAGGTTAGTTAAAGCTACAATACTGAGCGAGTGTTTGTCAATTCAAGTCAGTCGATGGACCATTTTCAAATTTACAGTTACGTATTCAATGGTTGTCATACATACAGTAAGAAGTTAAATATTCCAATGTAGATTTACTCTGCTTACAGCTGTGTGTTTTGTTTGAGTAATTTTTTCCTCTCTCGCACAAGCCGGATTTTCGAAGACTGTATGAAATGATTCTGCAGTCATTTGGATCTGCGGCAACTTAGAAGAATAGCAGGTTTTTGTGTGCATTCCGTCTTCTTTAAAAGTCGGGTTCTCTTGAAACTCAGTTTTATAATGCGTCAACTAATTAAGTTATAAGTATTATTTTACTGAAATAAATTATAAAGGATCTATTAATAATAATAATAATTACTTTGGTGATTATCTGGCAGATGTTTTTATTATATACAATAAGATGAAAATTATTTCTTTAACCAACTGCAACAACTGACTATTACCTGCGGTGATTACGTATTATCTAACGCTGAAACGGTCTACAGTCGCATCGACAGATGATGAATGTAATTAAAGCTGTCCTTTTTAAACCCAGAAACTGATAGTTTCTTTTGTTCAAAGGATGTGGGACCAGGCAATAAAATGCATATCGGTATAGCGAAGGGACCATCGTTTCCTTCCCTCTTGGATTTCATCGACCATTACCAAGAAAAACCGCTCAACAATGTTTCACTGGCTCTTAGGAGACACTGCCCGAAACATGAAGCACATGGAACGAGTTGAATTGAAGTAGTTTTACTGTGCCGTTCTAATCATGAAGACAGTATCGTCTTTGCAAGTCCTGATGAAAAGAACATAACCAAAGCTGTTTCTGTTATGATCTGCATGGCAAGAGTTTGTACAGCCACTTCGGAAAATTCCAGATGCTTACAGTTTTGATCCGCAGTGTCTGTTTTTTTCTGCATTATGTACAAACCTAATTATAATCGATAACCTCATCAGTCTTTGAATTGCCAAACTAGAAAATGAAACATCTTAACTAATTGCTGTACTTTATACTCTGTCAACCGTTACAGATCTAGAGAAGTCTTAATGGGTATAACCAGCTATTGATCAAACCCTACTTTAGAAATACTAAAGAGAGCCTCGTTCGCGGTTTGGTTTTTTGTCTTCATTCACGAGCTTTAAATTCAAAAGAATAGCTTGCTAAAAAGGAAGCTTGGTAGCTAAATTTCAATTGAAATAAGAAAGTTAAAACTGTGAAATAGGTGTATTATTTTTTAGTATAAACCTACTAACGGTCTAACACGCATCCTGCACAGGGGCAGATACAGGGGGGGTGAATTGGGTGGATTTTCACCCCTCCACCCCCCTCTTCTTCAGTTCTCTGGTACATGCTCTGTACTTACCACCCTTCTTCTCCTAAAGTCTCTGGTAAATTCTTTGTATTATTCACCCCCCTTCTAGAATTTCTGGATCCGCCACTGCTGCATTGTGATTGGCTAATGTACTGGAAATAACCAACGGTTTTGTTTCAGGCCGGTTACCAGACGTCATGTCCAGTTTTTTTATCTGCGGTTGACGACACACGAAATCATTCTGTTCTGTGACATTCGTAGTTACCATGAGTTATTAATCTTCCGGACCCCCTCAGAGGAGTTCATGACCTCACAGTACGGAGGTCTAATGGTTGTACCCTCTAGTAGAAAAAGATGGCGAATCAAAGTAGCAATGAGCCCCGTTTGTAGCAGGTTTTTCGATAACATCAGAGGATTTCTTCGACCGATTCGTAGGTTTATATTAAAACAAAAGTTTAGTTAGACCTCTCAGCTACGTGGACTAAGAGTTTGAATAGCCCATTCGGCCTCAAGGTCTAATTGTTAATTGTAAGAGCCAAACAACAATTACGTGCACTTGTATGGAGACGAGACGCGTTTTTGAGTTACGCTTGGTTGATAAATTTTCAGTCCTCGTGGATCCCTTCAAAGCAGTACTTCATTATTATAGCTTTTTGTTAACTCGTATTTTCAAATATTACAAATGAAATTTTAATTTTTGGTTTTAATTTACCAGCGGCAAGAGTTCGTCTGTTGAAAAGCAACAATTATTTTTGAATGATATATATGATTTTTATAGTGTACATAAATATATATATAATTTATGCACATCCCTCATTAATGTAAATACAATTAAAAGGATAGATCAACATTTGTCACATGAAAGACTAATATAAACTTGGTTGTTTTATTGTTGGGTATTTCTATGGAAAGCCAACCGTGAATTATATAAAAGGGTTCTCCATTAGCTGTCTAAAAGAGGAATAATAATAGAGGAAAATTAGAAGAAGTAGAAAGTGGTTATAGAAGTAAAAAGAAGAAAAGGTATGTAGAAAGTGGTCAGTGGGTATGTGGGTGGGCAGTGAGTGGGGTAGTAGGTGGAGGGTTAGGGTTTGGGTTTTTTAAAAAGATTAAGCTAGTTTGAAAAATTAAACTGGTTTGAAAAAAAATGAACCAGTTTATAAAAATGAAACTGTTTTGAAAAGAAATGAACCATATTGGACTAATTAAGAAATAAAAGTAAGCTATTTCAGAAATTGAGCCACAACATATGCAACTCATCCCAGTATCTCTCGCCGCTGTGTCTTGTAAATGATGAACTACACCCATTTTTTTAAGAAGAGCACGTAAATTTTTCCGAAGTTCAATGTTCTTAATGTTTTTGGTGATTTCAGCCCCAAATTGTTCTTTATTTTGTTATTCCTAGCTGCTCCTCATATTGAAGGAAACCCGTAATAGAAACATCTAAGGCATTGCTAAACAATGCGTCTCGCATCAGTTTATAATAAATGTACTGAAACGCATTCTTGTGTTTTATATTGTATTGCTAAGTTAACTTACGAGTTTTAGTTAAGTCTCTTGGTAAAACATTTTCATAGATATTCGGAGACTCGTTATAAAGTTGTTTATAAAAAAAAGAGTGTGGCCAAGAATGAAGAATGTGTAATTGCGAGCTCGTAATTGCCAACCAATAAGCGCCACTTTCGAGAAGGTGCATGGCGCATGAAAAATCTTAAAATAGAAGATGCTTGGGATGAACAATCTAAAAAGAACCATCAAAGTTAAGAAAAAGATTTTAGATGAAAATTATTGGGCATTGAAGCACCTTTAATGATTGCCCCCGCAGGGTTTTTTTCCAGAGGCCAAAACACGAGGAGGCAACCCAGTAGTCCCCGCGCGTATACATATATGGATTTGAATGGCATAAAATTACGTGTTCATATAGTAGGCCAAATGATCCCGATTTCAAGACACTGGGCACGCACAGTCATACCGGGTAATTTTTTACCTTACCACGAGGTCAACTAGGCGCGCATAGTCGTATCGGTAATTTTTATCTTACCACCAGGTCAAGTTCTAAAGGCTTTTGAACCAAAAAGAAGGTGAATAATAACTCAGTAATAGCTTTCTTTGAGTAAATAACTTGGTTTACAATTATTCATTTGATTATAACAATAATAAATTATAATCGGATTTAATTGTTCGGTACAAAACTTGATTTGTCAGACGCAAATCGCTGTTACAGGAGGTCGACAGACTCGATCCCAAAATCTGCTAGACGCAAAGACAAGAAATTGCAAGTCCGAAAATTTAATTCAGTTTTGACAAACAGCCTTGGTAACGCAAAAGAATGTGATACGCTCTTCTGTGAAACAAAAAAAGAATTGCACGTTTCCTGTTAATTTTGTCTAGTACTTTCTTTTGCGTCCCAGTAACTATTTCACGGGTCTAATTAAATGACCATACAAAATATCACATCTTATTAAAGGCGGGGGCAGCTGTAGTGAGAACTATTCCTAGTTTAATAAATATAGCGAAAGCTTCTTCCTAAAATGATGTCGGAAAGTTGTTACACATACTGATTTGTAATTAGGTTTTATTAGTTTAGAAAAAGTAATAGATAAACATAACAGAGTTAATTTTAGTTCTGAAAATTAAAACTTGAATACATGTCAAAACAAATAAAAACATTTAATATGTAACTTTGTGATATTTAAGAAATAGATAGAAATCGCGAGAAATAAATAAAAATACACATTTAATGACTCCTCAAAGAGGCTTTTCAGTGTCGTGTTAAAAACCTCCCTCTTCCCCAATAAAGAATCCCATCTGGGAGAAGGCCAACTAGTTGCTATTTACAAAGCGTGGAAAATTGTCCCTGGGATCACCGAGGACAAATTCATTCAATGGTCTGAGTCGGGGAATAGAACCCGGGTGTTCCGCATTCAAAGCCCCAACTCTACCACTGCGGAACGCTACCACGAACTAAGATTTTTATCATTTTTAAACTGGGTGCCGTTAAGACAAGTATAAAGTGCTACACTATAATGTTCGCTTGGAATGCATCCTTGATATGGTTTACTCCGACGTTACTAGTAAAATACATGTTAAACTAGCTATTTCTAGTAGAAAGGGAACGCTGCGTGCGAATTTTAGTGACAAAACTGTTTACTGATTTTCAGTATTTAACGTATTTAGATTTTAACTGCTGATCGCATACATGTATTGTATTGTATTGTACCGTATTGTATTGTACTGTACTGTACTGTACTGTATTGTACTGTATTGTATTGTATTGTACGTATGTACTGTATGTACCAAAATGCAATATAGTGACATTCCTGAATCGACTCTCGATACGGTTAGGACTTAAACCGCCGATCGTGTGTATGGCATGTTCATAGCTAGCGACACCTGAAGATTACACTTGTTTTGAATAGGAAGCTATTGCCTCGCTCTCACCACTTAGTTGAGTTTTTATTTCCTGTTGATGATACAGATTTTCGAACCAATCAAAGATAAAGCTTCTAAACCCCAACCTCATTTCGGCCAGTCATAAACCTTGTTCAATTCTGTGTCCTCTATAGACATGAAGTAATACCCATTAGTTGTGATTAGTTTCATATGTTGCCGGTAGTTGCATTCAATCGTCCGGTGCAGGATTTGAACTAGTAGTAATATACTTATGTACAATACTGAAGTTCTTTGCCCACCCTCGTCACAGGATACTTCATGTTCTTAGAAAAGGTTTAAGCATTTCATACGTTACACCAGCATTAAAAAAGAGTCATTTCCACGTTCGTTCGTTCCATCTATTTACATGAAATAATTAGAACTTATAAAAAACAGAAATAAAATAATGGAGCTTTATTATTTTGCGTGCGAGTTTCGTACTTGCACAAATATTGTCTGCTCATGATTTTTACTTCAATATCTTATTCATATTTTTGGCTATGCTCTACGTAAGCCGATAACCAAAAGCTGAAATCATTGAAAATAGAACAGCTTGCACCAATACGTCTTTAAAATCTAATCCCAAAACTAACCAATATAGTTAGAATTTAATTAAACTTCACTTGCATTTATTTATTTGTCTCTCTACCAATTTACGGAGTAGTGAAATTACCGACGAGTAAGTCCGAAATGCGATCAATCCTTCCGTGTTACTCCACTTTTTGCCAGGGTCCAAAATCTCTTTGTCCGGTTTATTATACTTCAGTTCAACCTCCTTTAGTGCGCCAATCAACGGTTCGTCTTCACTAATTTTGTCAGTGATTCCCAATGCTTGTTGATAAGACAAAATCCCTCCTCCAATAGAATTTAAGATTGCATGCGGCCCGCACGTATCCCATTTGTAAGACGAATCCTTTGTCAATATATAGAAATCAACAACTCTGTTTATAACGCTTAGAAGTTTGTATCCAACTCCAGCCATGACGAAGACTTCTAACCCACACATTTTCAGCAACTGTTTTATGTCTGCATGCTCACTTGAACTAATTGCAACTCTCAATGGCTTATCTACGGTGAAAATACAACCAAAGTTAGTCGAGTTGACTGGTTATGAAACTGAGCAATGACTACAATACAATGTTTTTGTTTCATGTTGTGTGCATGCACAGTCTGTCACGGTTAGGATCTGTTTTTGTAGGTGCAATCCTTGATTAGTCCATTGGCCGTTTGCTAATTGAACTCTGAAAGCCTTTAAAAATGCTATCTGTAAACCTTCAACGTCATATTTAATGGGTAAAAGGAGAATAAAAATGTAGAACAAAGAAAGTACTCAAGATTCACAATCATTTACTCTATTAACCCTTTCAATCCCAGTTTTACAGATAAATTCTCTCAACTTGTTCCTATACTTTCTATTGAACAAGTTTGAGAGAACTTTACTGTTAATATTCAGTAATTTTCTTTGCTTGATCAACACCCAGTTTTTCTTTGCCAAATGTTTTATTTTGTATCTGCTATGTATGGAGAAGTTGGGTGTTGATAACTGACAGGGAGTAAAAGGGTTAACTTGGATAAAATATTAATACTCATTACAGTCTTGGCGGTGAGTAACAATACTTGTTCATACAAGAAATAGCAGTAAATTATAGCTTTAATAAAACATATTCTTACCATATATCCTTGTCATACAACAAATTCGCTCACTGTTCAAAATTTCCGTACGCGATTGGCCAAAACTGACCACACGTTTTTACACTGTATCACATACGTTTTTACACTATACGTGTCGATAGCAACAGAACACATTTTTACACTGTATACGTATGGATAGCATCACAACACGTTTTCACACTATATACGTGTCGATAGCATCACAACACGTTCTTACACTGTATACTTGTGAACAGAATCAACACGTTTTTACGCAATATACATGTCGATAGCATCACAACACGTTTTTACACTATACGTGTCGTTAGCAACAACACGTTTTTGCACTATATACGTGTGGATAGCATCACAACACGTTTTTATACTATATTATACGTGTCGATAGCATCACAACATATCTGTAGTTTCAATCAAACAACTTTTTTCGTAATTTTTATGTTGTTGAAAATAACTATTGTAGTCTAAAATAACTGCCGTGGAATACCTCCGAATTCAAGCCTACTTATTTATACATGCAGTGTCATCGCGTATAATACAACAGAAGTTAGGTTCTGTGGAAGGGTCAATCAGCTTTTATGATTAAACAACACTGAGCCGAGTATGCAATAGGATGGACATTTTACCATACCATTGTTTCATAAAATACAAACCACTGGATGCATGTGGTTGTCATTTATCAGAGTTTACACTCAAGTGATTTGGTTGGTATTTTGACACTACCAAACTTTCCCGCTTTCCAATAAAAATTGAATTTCGGCGAACTGTTTGTAAGTGCTACAGCAACACTTTGTTGTTTGTTTGTTTTTTCCATCTCAAAATCTAATATTCTTGTTTCAAACTCTTTCAAAACTTAATGAACACTGAATGCAATTACCTACCGCTGCTAAATGTTTGAGTATTAGAACAATTAGACAATTTGCTGCCGTCATGATAAGCACCCCAGACACAGTAACTACTCCACTGACCATTTAGCTCATCGCGACTTGCATATGGTTGATTGACAACTCCTGCAAAAGGTTTTCCAGTGTTCTTATCAAAAACTCCAATAAGAACAGTTGCACATGCTAAGCCACCAATGATTATCTCCCTGTCTCTGATTTCACTTGTATTACTTAAATATTGCCCAGTACCATCTTTGATAAAAACAAAAGGAGCAAAACAAAAGTTAATAAACAGTTATATTCATCTTATTTCCAGTCAAAGAGGTTTTAATAACAGTAAAAGTAGGCCAGACAAGGCTTCCTTATTTTGCCTACTCCTGGTAAATTGTAATCCACTACAATCTGCTCATTAGGGCTGGCCGGGCTCTTCAGTTGTGGAAGAAGACGGTCTGTCTAGAGGAAGGAAGCACTGAATCAAAATCCTCAATTGCCTTAATTGTGGGAAACATGTATTAGTATAAATGGCCACTATACACGGATCAAACATGTTGGTCACACATCATCTAACGTTAGCGAACGCAACATGTTAGACCCGTTTGAACAGCACAATCAAACATGTTGGATAGTGTTCGACGGTGTTGGATAAAGTTTGACTTCGTACAAACTTTTCATCAAACATCGTCCAACATTTACAAAAATTCATGGACCTTGTACCGAGATCCAACATTGTTAGATAGTGTTAGATCCGTTTGAACTCTCCAGAACACTGATCAAATACCGTCCAACAATGTTAGGTTATGTTTGACCAACATATTTCTTGATCCATTTAAACGGCCCTCCCGGGGGGGGGTCTCCCCTGAAAAGTGGGTAGGGTGCTCGACGATAATTTTAGGGTCTGAAATTAGGATCTTGCGCACCTTTTAGGGTCTTCGAACGGCTCACGACCACCTCCACACCTTTTAGGGTCCAAAATTGCTCTTGGAAATGTTCTTAGAAAATAAAAGTTTTCAACTCTATGCAATTTACAAATATCTTTATTAACTGTAGCAATACAAACATTGTTTCTCTAAAGTTCAACGAACTTAATGCTATCCTTTGTTAGAGATGTTATAATTGGCCTCAGTTGATTGACATGTATCTTGAGAAGCAACTCTACTGGAACATTTAATCCCCCTCAACAGTTTATAAGACTTGCCGAAAGAAGACCGACAGCATCGGGTACATCATCTTCCACAGTTCGTGCTTCTAGTGATAGAGACATGGAAGATGATGGTCGCAGAATCGACTTGGCGACGAGTTCAAGAGGCCGCCAACGACGTCAGGTCTCGTACAAGTTTGTTTTAGACTGTTTATGGATTTTCATACGAACAATAGTTCTGACTAGCTATATGATAATACTTTTTCAAGTATCGAAAAACAAAGTATCCGATGCAACTAATCAAGTGCATATTTATCTTGCTGATATATGTATTTATATATACCACGATGTTTTATGGTATTCTATTTTTACATATATATACTATACTATTATAAGTAGAATAGTTGCGAAAGTTATAGATGAAAAGTTCAAGTGCCAAGTGCAAAAACAAAAAGTAAGAAGAAAAAGTTAAAAGAAAAAGAAAGACAATGTTAAAAACTCTTGAGTAGACATTGACACTATGCATCCTTGTCATTAGAAGTTACTGTTATTGTTCTTGTCATGATATCATGGTTTTAGTATTTAATGATTAATTGATTGATTGACATATGATAAATAGGCCTGGCTTATGACAATAGTCAATACTCTGCTAAAGTTCGGAAATTATTCGAATACATAGCGTTTGAAGTATCTCTGTGTATATTTATTATTTTTTTAATAAAGAATAATTGTTAAATGTGGTCGCACGTACCTTTTAGGGTCTAAAATTAGGATTTTAGCTAATTTATTCGCAAATTTTAGGGTCATTTTTAAAATCTTCCGTCGAGCACCCCTACCCACTTTTCAGGGGAGTCCCCCCGGGCTTTAAGCGGTGACAAATCGGTTTTAGGACGTCCCCTAAGCTAAGCCCGGTAATTTTGGTATGAAGAACTTGGAATGCAACATCATGAGAGTGCTAATTTTTAATTTTTAAAATGTTGTAGATAATTTACACGTATTTATTCATGTTGGGTTAGACTGACTTTTTGGAAAGAAATTTAAGCAAAGACCATTTTAACTCAAATGCACTGACCATAAAATAACAAAAATTTTAACCATCCAATTTGAAAACGATGACTGCTGTCTCAAACTCCCATATTTTTGACATTTATCCAATTTTATCGCAGGTTTTGATAAACCCCAAAGTATTTGAGTTTCTTGCAATTGACATTAAAATCATTTGAGGTATTTGTTTTGAAAAGCCTCGCTACAAACTATGAATTACTGTACGCGTTTTTCAAGGGAAATTTATGACTCATAAAAACAAATGCAATTCAATATGGACGGAGAAAAATCTAAAGGGTAAAGTTCATGGATTGAGACAAAATTAAAAATTCGATAATATTATTAAGTTTGATGATTAATTCCATTTATATCAAAAGTTGGCAGAAAAAACGTCTGGAGACGATAGGCAAGCGGAAGTACTGAACGCAAGACAACATAAAATGTAATTCCAAGGCTTCGCTCCAAAAGGGCGGTTTGACGGATGGAATCTAGTCACTACCCACTGCACTGAATTGGAGCTACAGAGCGGGACGCGATGCGGGACTCACTTTAAGGCTTGGTCACACATCAAAGTGTGGTTAATAAGCAAATTCGGGAACTGATCCCAAAAAAAAGGTCGAGACTATTTGCAATCCTTCCGAGAAAGGCTACTAATTTATTCATTTCCGACGCTCCGACGAATGAGGTCCGGCCCGAAGTTACCGGAAATGACAAAGACGATCAAAGATAAGACAGAGATTCTAAATTTGTAATAACAATCAGCCATAAAAAAGTGGTTATTGTGTTCTTTTGTCTCCATTTTTTTTTTCAAATATAAAATGAAATTTTGTACCTTTTGTCGCTTTTAAGAATGTCAACTATCTGTATTCTAATAGATTTTTTGTCCACGTTGAGCTGGATTGCCCAGTAGGTTTTGCACACACACGACCGACTGTGTGCAATCTTTTTCGACGAGGTCACATGTTAATGTCACATCAATTTTAATCATAAAATGTTTGCCTTTTGGTTATTAATTAAAACATTTTTGCACTCAACTGAATTAATTAAAATGCAAAAAATATTGTAATATTAATTATCTATTTTACAGAGTGTGTAAATCCGGTTACGGAGACCAAGGTTGAGACATTTTAAATCATGACATGTGAGTTCTTGTTTGAGACAGCAAGAGCCTGTTCACAAGTCTATACAAGAACACAACAAATAACCCTGCTCTACTAAGAGCTAGTCCTTGTAGTTCAGTGGGTAGAGCGTCCAGCAAGTGTTTAGAAAGTTGTGGGTTCGGATCCTGTCATGGCAGAATTTTTTCTGAGTAATATTGGTTTGAAAAAGAAGACACTTCAAAGCAGAAGTTATTTATTTGTTTTTTTTCTGTCAAAATATTGCCCAAACCATCATTTATTATACAAATTGTAATTCTAATAGTTACTAATACAGACTCAACTTTAAAGATTTTTTCTTTTGATCTTCTTTATCAGTCATAGTGTACCTTTCCTTCCTTCTTTTGTAAGATTGCCTGGAGAAATGGAGTGGGGTCAGCATTTAAACTAACCAAACATATATTCATTTTATTGACCTATCATGTATAAC
The DNA here is from genome assembly GCA_028564885.2 of Zoanthus sanctaehelenae. NCBI lineage: Eukaryota > Metazoa > Cnidaria > Anthozoa > Zoantharia > Zoanthidae > Zoanthus > Zoanthus sanctaehelenae. The sequence continues at coordinate 1,113 of JAOTRI020111095.1, read as the reverse complement.
TTAATTTATTAACTACTTATATCAAATTTACCCTTGTCATACTATCAGGCATGTACAATAGAAAATGTTATTCCATAGGAACATTTTATGTTCAATTAAGTTCCTAAAACCAAACAGAAATATCAGAATACAGGTCGTTACTATACAATAATAATAACCACCAAAACCTATCTCCCTTAATATTATTACGAAATATTTAAGCATTAGAGCACAACTTTCAATGACTTTCTCGGTGAAATAGAGCACGTGTGATGTTGGGAGAGACAGAAGAACATTGTAAAATCACAAGCTGCAGGCAAAATAACTGCAAGCGAAACCAGGACTTTATTAGTGTAATAAAGCATAGTTTTGAACCAATCAGCATGCATTATATCGTAGCTATATTATAAACCATTATTAATAAGATGTTAAATTTAAACTGTTAACTACATGATTAACAAAAAAACATTTGAATGGTACTTGGAATATATAACTAAAATAATGATGCTATATGCCAAGCTAGATCCAGCAAACTCAATTTAGATGACGTCTCACCCTGAGCTGCGAACATGTCAGGAAGGAATTTCCCCATTTTTTTCTTACATACTCAAATCAAATGAATAAACTCTTTTATAAGATTACTCAATGAAAATACTTCAATATGAGTAGCTTGAAAATTTAAAACTGGTTTGAGAATTTCATTATAAAGAGGAAATGTTATCCACAACATACATACAAGTAAATTTACCGAATGCTGATACAAGCTATTAATTAATTAACTAAGACTTTAATTAATTAATCTATTAATTAGATATTACAAATTGGCGGTTGAAAATTACATGACAATAATGAACTAACAGACCGATTGATTCAAAATGACTTCTAAGTTAAATAACACAGATAATTAAGAGTTAATTATTAACTTAAACATGGTCATAGCTAAGATTTTTTCATGGGGGACAAGACCTCTGAAATCTTATAGAGCATTAATATTCTAACCAAAAAAAAATCTATTTCTTTGATATAAATCCATGCACAAAGTCAAAGTCAAAGGAGCTATATATGGGGAAAAAAGTATTGCAGCTATTGGTTTTTCTACTTTTATCTCAACGCTATGAAGAAAAATTATTGGGG
>JAOTRI020111084.1:0-13029 GCA_028564885.2 Zoanthus sanctaehelenae | reverse complement strand
CGCTCGTTCGTGTTTTTACACAAACAACTCGTGAATATATCCCCGTACGCCGCACTTTCTATGAAGTAATCTATATGGATTATATGCATTGAAAACAATTATCGAGCTCCGGTAAAAAACAGTAATTTGAAACAAATTGATGAGAAACAGCAACTTAAGTATGTATCTTAACACCAAGCAAAGTTACAAGAAGGATATATAATGTAAGATATGTATCAAAATAAATACTAAAAATAATTTAGTGTACAAATACAGTTAAGGTTACTTGCATGGTTTAATCTTGATTTTAAGTGCTTATTAGAATGATATAGAGGTTTTCGCAAAAGGATATTAACTAAGAATGATGAACTGATGTTTTTATGATCTTGTTATAAAAAATAATGAAAGTGTTATCTGAGTATGAAAAAAAGAATATTAGTGTTTAATGATTAAAGTTTTTTACGAGCATTATCTAAAGAATAATATATAGGTGTTTTTATGATATAAAGAATATAATATAAGTGTTTAATGAGTAAAATGTTTTACGAGTATGATAAAAAGAATGATACAAGCGTCCTATGAACTCATATGATAAAAAGCATGATGTAAGTATTTCAATAACTAGTATATGAACGAAAGAAAAATGGATATGATTGATAAAATGATATAAAGAGGTACTAATTTAAGAAAAAAACAAACTGAAAAGATTGACATCGACCAAGACAAAGTCAAACTTACAAGGCACTTTTATTTATATCAGAAAAACAATTAAAGTCTATTAAGCTACATTTAATCTTTAAAAATTTTATCGGTAAATTTCCTAGAAAACTCCAATTGTATTGAGTAGTTAAAAGCCATTTTTGTTGTCATGATAAAGAAACAATAACTGCGACTGTATGCTGAGTGTATACAGTACTAGATTCATTATCAATCACGAAAGTTTATTTAGTATGCCAACTACATTGTGACTGTAAAAATAGACAATTATTAGTCGATTTCACTTATACGCTAGTCGCAATGCTCTGACCATCTGTTCTCTAGACCATGCCAAAAAAAGGGACACTGTCTCAGTAGACAGTTCCATAGTAGAGCTAATCGATGGGAGACGATACTTCAAAACAAGCAGGAAAGAATAGGCAGAAACGTCATGTATCATCAACGTAGTGCCTTCAGAACACTTTAATAGCTCGTGGAGAGATATCGGGATAGTTAAGGAACAAAGAGGTCAGGTGTAAACAATAAAAAATTTGTAATCGATTTCCGATCGTCTCATATTCGGCAGGTACATTCATGCATTCACTAAAATGGTCGTTAAGAATGCTTATATTTATTGAAAGACATTCAATAATTATATGTCACGTCATATTCCGGTGCTCGGTTCATGACTTTGGCAAACCAGCAAGTGTGGTTGATCATGCGTACAGTATGTTTATTAATGAACAACAGTCAAGATACAACAGCTCCCTGACACACTATCTTACTTACTCCACGAGCTTACCACAGGATACCTTTGGTTATTATTATAACAATATAGTTGATGTTCGCGGGCGTAAATATGTTTTGGGCCCGACTCAGGCTCATTTTAGCCCAAGCGAAGCGATTTAGGGGTAAGCCCACTACCAACGTTGCAAAAGTGGCCTATATCGTGGCTGCAAGTTAGCTGCTAGCACATTTGTGCTATCTAAACTTGATGTTTATCTTCAGAGCCACATGCCACAAGCATTACGCCTTTTATCACGATAAAAATAAGAATATCCAGCCTAGAACCGAAAACAATGATTCTTTTAAAATGAGTGTTTGATAATAATTTCCTCTGAAGCTAAGGTTGTTCTAAAAGATTACACATGAAGGTGTTAGGTATGATTGAACCGAAATGAGGGTGTTCAGAAAAGATTGTCGGCGCATTACGACTGGTGTATACGTGAAACCGACTAATATTGCACTTCTTACCAATTAGACCACAAGAACGACTGAGCTACTAGTCACTAACGGATAAGGTCGTATACTGAATGCGCTATCCAAACTAGCAGTCCATGAGGCCGCGGGGTCTAACTGTTTTAGTATAAACCTACTAATCGGTAAAAAAAGAATGTGCAAATTAAATTATCGATGAAATAATGTGATATTATAGCAAAACAGGGCTCATTACTATTTTGACCGCCATCTTTTCTCTATTAGTAGGCAATCACATGTAGACCCCCAGTAGAGTAGCCAATCAGAATGCAGGAGGCGTGTTAGACCATAAGTAGGTTTATACGAAAATATATTAGTTAAATGCAACTAGTGGTCTATTATCAATGCTGGGTTCTGATTGGTCGAGCTACTACTAGGCTATTTGTTATAGCCCACTAGTAGCAAAAAGCGCCGGCTTTGAAAACCAAAACAAGAGCTTTGATTAGCAAAAGATGTTTTGTCTCGATATTGTTTTGACCAACTATTTCGATTTTACTAAAACAATTATTCCTCTCGCCCTTAAGGTCTCTGAGTCAAAAGCCCAAGGCTTCATGGGCTATTGACTCAAGAGACCATAAGGGCGAGAGGAATAATTGTTAAATAGTGATGTTGATAATTGTTACAAGTATCCTAAAGTACATTGTGCATTGATTACATAATTGAATTTAAATAGTATTCCTCCTATAATGGTTTACTAACTATTCATTAAAAAACATTTGTCTCGTAATTCGATTTCTTCCATTTTCACTAGTGATTATATATGTACAATATTCGATCCAAATGGACAGAGAAGCGGTTAAATATACAAAATGTTAACAAATTTTTGTATATTAAATATTTTTGTTAAAGGGAATGGACAAATTCTGGCATGCCCGATATCTTCCTGAGATTAGGAAAATCCCGCACAAAAAGCAACCGTTCCATGTCATTTTAATCTTTTCCTCATCTTGGCGTTTGATGGTGTAAGCGCTTATCATTGGTGTGAACAATGACTTCATAAAAACTTTATCTGCACCTGCTTTTTTGCAGCAGACGCGGCTTCTTAGGGAATACATATAATGCCTACTGATAATATTTTCCTTTACAGACACATGATGCGAAAATTAACATTTCCAAAAGTAAGAATAAAAACAATATTCCGACTTCAACGCGGTACTCGAACCTTTGACTTTCAAGATCCCTGTGCTGTGCTCAACCAAGCCAGAATGGGGAAAGACAGTCATATTTCAGTGATTGAATTCTTGGAAGTAAAACAGTAAAATAAACGCAACGATCATTTATAACGTCATACTGAATTTATGTGCTGTTACGAGAAATGCTGTGTCAACCAGGACGGAACACAACCACAAATTAGGTACCTACTCTTGGGTGTAATAATAGCATATTACTTGATCGATATTATTCGATCTTATACACTTCGATATCTTTGATATACATTTAAGCTACATATGAGTCTATTTGGTTAATATCAGGAGAGAATATTGCACTCAAAACCGCTGAGTGCCACATACTGCACCTCCTGTAAGTCATTTTGTTGAGATACTTCCAATACGATCGGCGGAGATTGTGAACTTCGAACAGAGCCTGTAGAACGAATGAGAATGCCATTTTGAGTTTCGCCACAAGTCTTCTTGTTTTTACGTACAGAACAGAATTACTTGCAACAGTTTTGATTGGTTAAACAATTGGGGTCAATGTTTTTGCACAATGTTTGCACTAAACATTTGCTATATTACAAGATGAACCAACGCATGAAATATTTCAGGGTCTGGTAAACGAGAACACGAAAATCAGATACAAATAACCTTCTCCGCTTTGGCGATTATGGAGTACTCCATCAGTTTTTAATCAAGGTTTCTCAATTTTTTCCTCTACACTACAACATGCGTGGCGCACAAATCTTACACTGTGGTGTTCTTCAATGACGACTAACAATTGCCCAAAACATGATTTAATTAAAAATACACCGAAAAAAATAAGATCTCTGCTTTCCAACCACAAAGTCCCCAGTTCGATCCCGGCTTTTTGCCGAGATTCGAATATTTGTGTGATCTTCTTTTCCGCCTAAGACAACTCAGCTTTGCATCCTTCCAGGGTAGGTAAATGAGTACTAGCGTCTGCTGTCCAGGAGGATTCAAAGACTCTCATCCACTTAGAACTACAGAAATTGCAGATAAGCGTTGGCCCCATGGGCCACTATGATCGTAAAAGGATTTAGCTAGTAACGGGGATACTATTTTTAATTATCTTTTGCAACGTAAGACAAAACAAAATTACGTCGTTATAATAACATAAGCTCAGAGAAGAAGATTTTTATAAAAATGTTTTATTTCGTATCTCAGTATTCGCACTCAGAAATGTTGGTAATAGAAAGATAGTGTTCATCGTTTTTAACTCACCCCATGGAAGACAAACGCCGTGCTTATTGTGTAAATCACGATATCCGCGTACGGGACGTGGGGAACATACCCTTGCAGAATGGCACGTTTGTAAATAATCTGTATGTAAACGGTAAACAACAAATTAATCTTTGCTTTGCACTTTGTTCATGAACGCCATACGTTATCTAGTTTCAAATATATAGTTACAAGAACAAGTGTTGAATAGCGATACGTAGTGCAAATAGTTATTCCATGTATTCCAAACTTATTCCATTTATTCCATATTTATTCCATTTATTCCATATTCATTCCATTTATTCCATAAATACAACATAGTCTCAGGTAGCTTAGCTAGTAGAGCATCCGACTTAAACACGGAGGTCTGGGATAAAATTAATGAATCCTTCAAATCTCTTAACTTAAGTCAAATTTAAGTCTTCTATGAAAGAAAATCTCTTAAATTCGTATTAAGTGTTTCATTTTTATGATCTAAATGATTGTTTTCCAGTATTTTCTCATCTTCTTGTTTTTTGTCTTGTTTCGTTTTAGTTGTGCCTCCTCTGACTGCCATTAATAATACGTAGTTTGCTGCCAAGCTCGATTAGCTTAAAAGTTATTTTCAGGCAGTATCATACTTTTATTGTGTACTTTTGTAATTATTTATAATATATGTTCACCATGCAGCATGAATAAATACTTTTTGACTTGAAGGGTCGTGGGTTAAAATCCCATCTGGGAGGCGGATTTTTTTCCGAGTATCTCCTTGTTAATAATATCATGTAATTATTGTTTCACAATAAAAACGCTCATTTTTAATCTATTGCAAAAATAGGTAGTGGCCTGGGTCCTAAAATAGATGCAAGAGATCGGGCAAGTCTTTAGACAATTTCAGAATCAAATGTGAAAATTACAAGCAAAGATTTTTCAGAATTCCTTTTGTTTTTCAATGTTATAAAACGATAAAAAGGTAATTATCAATTAGATCTTAAAGATGAATGGACTATACGAATACATGAGACCGAAGGCTTATAAATTAGGCTATTCAAAACTTGTCGTAGTCCAAGAGGCCCAGAGGTCTAAATGCTTTAGTTTGAACCCACTAAGCGGTAAAAAAGATGTACAAATTAAAATATCGACGAAATCGTCTGATGTTGTACCCAAATTTGTACTCACCTCTGAAATCTTGGAAGCTAAATAAAGAGCAATACTAGAGCTTCTGTAGAAAAGCATCGATAATCCTGAAAGTCCGCCTTTCGAGTGAGACAAAAAGAAACGTCTTAGTTGCACTAAAAAAGAGAAGTTTTCTTCACAAACAAAAATGCGAAGTCAGTACATCAGTAAATAATAAACAAAATAAATATATAATGAATAAAGAAATAAAGTAAATAAAATAAATAAAAATAAAAACGCTTTCAAGTACAAAGAACTGTTGGCAGTGCTTTTTTTTTGATTGAATATATTTCAGGCCAAATGGTGTAATATGTTGCCGACAAATAAAAACAACCTTGTTCAGTTCTTTACAAATGACAGCGTACGTCTTCAAGTTGTTTATAGATATGTATGTTTAAAACTGTAAAAAGAAATAATTCAAAACTTATAAATAGTAGCTTCCCTTTCATTTTTGTCTTTGCAGTTAAGTATTCGGACGTGCTCGGCACAGTTGGTAAGGTCTCTGCTTTTCAACTACAAATTCTATAGTTCCATCCCAGCAGTTTGCCGAGATTCGAATATTTGTGTGACCTTTTCCGCCAAATCAAACTCAGCTTTCCATCCTTCCGGTGTAGGTAAATAAGTACCTGCGTTTTCTGGGAGCTAACCTGTGATGGATTAGTGTCTCGGTCCAGGGAAAGTCAAAAATTTTCATCCGCTTAACACTTCAGAAACCGGAGGTAAGCGCCGGGTCGTTGGACCACTAGGCTTGTAAAGGAATTAGCTTTTTGGTACAAACTCATTTGACACTAGAGTCTAATATTAAAGTTAAGAACAAGTTGTACCTGCAACTAGGCCATTCCATTCATCTTCTTTTTTTCTTAACAAACTCATAATATATTCGACTAACTAAAGAGATCAATAAAAAGGTAATATTAATAATATTGTTAATAGTGAACACAACATTGCCTAAAGACACCTTTAAAGATTTCAGGTACCCGAGTTAACTCTAATACTAGACTACACTGAACCGGCAACTAAAGTCACGGGTACACAATATAACCGTAATACTTTGCAACACTGAACTAGCTAACGTTTCAACTGTTCTTTTAAAACTGAACGAACCACTGATATGAACTTTTGAGCTCCCGTAAACTGCCGCTTATAAGTTGTGAGGGGTTTGGGATGGGCAATAAACGGGGCCGCTTATATCCGAATACAGGGCCTCGTTTTTGAGGAGCGCGAGTGCGATCGCGCTCCTCAACATTTTCCCAGGAGGGTACTTTTTAGCACGCCTAGGCGATTAGCAGGTAAAAATAGTTCGAAAGCAAAATATCAATTTTAAAACAAATCAGTGTAGAGCCGTTAATGATCACTCTCGATCTTTTTCGGACTGAAAAGTAGTTTGGAATAAACAGGATTTCAAGGTTCAAAGCCGTCGCTTGCATTACCGTTATGCACGATTGAAAATCGGGGGATTGCCAGTAAAACGAGCCGAAAGCAATTGCCATGCATATGCTGTTGATCAACGTATAATTTGAATTTATTACTCTTACAACTGAAGCCTTTACAGAAACAAATCGAATTCAAAACAAAATCAGAACCGAAACAACAGGAACGTAGATAAATAGAAAGATATATTGACGAAAAGGTAAACCTACACTAGGGAACCCTGTAGGGTAGCCTGTTTAAAAACAAGAAATACTGGAGAGGGGAGGCGGGGGGGGAACTTACATCTGGATGGGCTTATATATTACCGGATATACTTTTTTGTTTGCATGTAGGTCCCCCTATAACCGGGGGGGGGCTTATTTTTAGGCGGATGGGCTTATAAGCGGCAGTTTACAGTTTATTTATTGCTATGACGCTTATGTGACTTAGGTTTGTGTAACAGCATAGTTAGCAACAACTTTAAAATTTTAATGAAGTAAAGTTGGGATAACATTTAATAAATGATTTTTCCAAAACATTTCAAACAATTAATTCATTACTAACTTTCGATTCTAATTTTTGAAACCTATAACAGAACAAGCAAAGAATCCCGTTTCTAAAACACTTTAACCCTTTCAGTCCCAGTTGAATTAACAAGTTCTCCCAACTTCAGCCCATACTTTTCATTGAACAGGTTTGGGAGAATTTCACTTTTAATGTTCGGTAGCTTGTTTTGTTTGATCAATTCTCATTTTCTCATTACTAAATGTCTTATTTTGTATTTGTTATGTAAGGAGAAATTGAGTGTTGATAACTGATTGGGAGTGAAAAGGTTAAGACTCATTCATTCAAGGTTCAGTATTCTTATTGTAACAGGCAACTACGTTGTAGCAACTGCATTCTCCGTCTTTTCGCTGGTGGAATTATCTTCTATCTTCCACGTTTATATTATATAATTCATTATATCAGAAAAATGACTGTTTGTTAAACACATTGCAAAATAACATTTAACTATTAAAAATCAAAGGTATCATGTGGTAAGCTCGTAGAATGAGTAGTCTGATTAAATAGATATCTGAACAGACATAACTATAATGCTCCATTAAGTAAGATACTCTGTCAGGGAGCTGTTGTAGCTTGACTGTTGTTCATAGATTAATGTATTGTACGCGTGATCAACCACATGTGCTCCGGTTTGTCGAAGTCATGAACCAAATACCGAAATATCACATGACATATTACACGTCTTTCATTAACAACCAAATAAAAGCATTCTCAACGTCCATTTAGTGAATGCATGAATGCGCCTGCCGGAAATCGATTACAAATTTTCTATTGTTTACGCCTGACATCCTGATTCCCCAACCATCCCGAGAGCTCTCCATGAGTTTAAAACGATCACTGACATCTGTTCTTAAAATGCTGGCTAACCACGACCAAGAAGTGTTTTTACGCCTTAAAAGGCCGACGAATACATCTACACACCAGAAAAAGTTATTTCTTTCTATCTCCGCGTTTCGCTTGCATTGAAATGCTTCCCTTGAAAAATAAAATATGGTCTCCGTTCCTTCATAACTTGGTAAAAACCGAGTCAGACATTAAGGGATTTTACCAGTATGAGGGCTCTGACTTACTAATTTTGCAATGGTTTTCACTAGACCGTGACGGCACAAAGACAAGGTTTTAAATTGTTATAAAATAATTATTAAATGATGTTAATAATGAGAACATACTCGGAAAAAAATCCAAGCCCCTGATGGGATTTGAACCCACGACCCTCCGTGTTCTAGTCGGATGCTCTACCAACTGAGCTAATGGAGACTCTATGGTCAGCAAGAACCAGTTGGAGCTCGGATTTTTTTCCAAGTATCTTCTCATTGTTAACATCATTTAATTATTATTTCACCTTAAAATTATTATTGTTCGACTAACTTAAGAAACAGAAAACCGGTATATGAGGCGCGTATATGTACACTTTTATTTCTCTGATGAAACGGTAAATTCTCACAATCTGAAGACAGCCAATCGTATCACTTGTGTAGTGCATCATAGAGCTGTGAAAAAACACTTGTTAACCAATCAAAACGCACGTACCATCTAAATTATGTTATAAAAAAGAGATCCAATGTACATGCTGACCAATCGAAACGCACGTACTATTATGTTATATAAATAGATTGAACATAAACATGGGTAGCCATAACAACCCTACCTAGCTTTGACAAAATATACCTTGTATGAAAACGATGTTTAAAAGCTTACCTTGAAAATTGAGACGAACCCTCCGAGAAACAAACCGCAATTCACGCTTTCTTCGTTATAAAGACACTTCATTACACGACCTGATAAGCAAAAAAAAAAACTATAACGTGACAAGAAAAACAACATACAATTTCCAGCAGCAGGATACCTAAATTGTGTGCAATTCCAGGGCTCGAAATTGTGACCGATACGGTCGCATTTGCGACTAAATTTTTCCATTTGCGACTAAAACTTCAATAATGGTCGCAAATTTCGCGACCATTTTACATTTAATAAGCTAATAAAAATAATCGCCAGAAGTTGCCACTTTAGCACTACTTTTCAACTGTGCTTTTTGGGACTGAAATAATTTTGCAACCAGTGGCGAACATGCGACCATAAAATCTTTTTAATTTCGAGCCCTTAATTCTAAAACTGGTTTTAGCTCCATTAAATCCTGAATTTAAGAAAGAATTCGGATGGAGCAGACGATGCCAGGCTATGCAAACACAGGAAAAAAGTTTTCTATTGCTTTTATAAAATAACTTCCTCGACCACGCCTTTCGGCCAATCAGAGCGTGCGTACTATCGTACTACATATATTAGTGAGACAAATATTCACATTTTGTCATTTATTTTGAAACAGTAGTATCTATTTACATTTTGAAAGAGTTTTAACTGACCGTTGTTTTATCAATCACTTTTATTGCCTCAACCATTTGACTTGGATATGAAAGCATTTTTTTTTTCAATCAATCAATCTTTTATTTAGACACGTTACGCCCAAGAGCTGGAAAACTCGTTCAAAATACGAACGTGTATTATAGCTAATTATAAAATAACTAAGATAGTACGCACGCTCTGATTGGCCGAAAGGCGTGGTCGAGGAAGTTAATTTATAAAAGCAATAGAAAACTTTTTTCCTATATTTGCATAGCCTGATATAAACAATTCTCGACAGTTATGCGAACCCGAGACCCGACCCGAGCCGAGATATAGTAAGGATATATTTAAGGAATAAAGAACGTTTTCCGTTATATATTATATAAATATATATACATAAAAACCAAAAGTTACTTAAGGTTACTAATGATTATACTATGCTAAAATTAATAAAATATTAAAAAATATATAAAATGCTATAGTTCAACATTCATCAGTTTTTGCTTAAAATCGTTAAGAGTGCCTGCCTGATTGGATATTTTTCAATTCAATACAGCATTTTTTTCGCGAGATGCTGCTGTTTTATTTCACACGTGGGGCTCAAGCTTTTGTATTACTTCACCTAATTTGAATAGAATTTCTTCAGTAAACTGTCACGAAAGCTAGAATTCGGTAACTATTAAGTTTATAAGTGCTTTTTCGAGCCATTTTCAACTGCAGAAGCCCCCAGACGAGCTTCATAAAGCTAGAATGGTGGGTCGAGGTAATCTTGTGAAAGAGCCCAGAAGAGAGAGGTGAACTCACGCTGACTGAACCGCTAAAAATGGCAGAACAATAGTGAAGTTGTTTCTCTGCCGTTCTATGGATGGAACCTCGCACATACTGAGACATTTTAGGCGAATTGTGACTTCTAAAAAATGCAGCGAGCACAGAAATTTGTCAATAGGTGTGGGTAGCTGGACACTTCTAAAAGCTGTATGAATTAAAGATGGGCAGAACTCCATGCCGCCGACGGGTTGAATTAGCCAGAATTCCTATTGGGCCCAAACAAGACAATTACTGATGCACGAAATGGCTGTAGATAGTCCAGCTGCGGGTAAACGAAGGTTCGTTGCAATTTCAACACAAACTATCTGCATGAAACATTATTGTGACTGTAAACTTTTGGTTTTTGAAGAATTTTTTCTATGCAAAAAACGAAGACAAAATAGCTTGTATTTGCCAATTTTCCTGGACGTTGAGAACGGGCATTTCTAGCTTTGCTACAGAAATAAAAAAATTCCTCCAAAATCTTTTTTTGTTGTTGCTGTATGGAATGTAGAAATTTCAGGTATTTATCAATGGTGACAATCATTGTCTCGTTGAAGTCCTGCCTCTTGATTTGAGAAACTAATTAGATTTGTTTTTGTTTTGTTTTTTATTTTAATAAATTTTTCAAACATTAACATACAAGTTACAAGATACTGAATACAGCAGCTACAGACAGGAAGAGAATTAAGAGCCGTTTGCAATTACGAATTGGAGGTGATACATATATGTAGTTAGAACTGTATCAAGTATCGTTTAGAAGCAGCCGTGTTGAAATACAACTCCATTTATCGTTAAAATATTTTAAATCTTCTCTCCTTATATAAATTGGGCTTGATTTTTTTGCATCGTGAAGCATATATTGATTGTTGTATTAAAAGTATATGATTGATCAACAAGAAATGTTTATGATTGGTTACACCAAATAAAACGTGAGTCTCTTCTAAAGGTTGTAGTATTATTTGAAAGGTTTTCAGCCATAAACTAACTTCTTTCCAGAACAATTGTGTGTGTGTGCAGTTATAAAATGTATGCGTATGTCATACCAATTGTTAAATGTAGAACAAATGCTAACATTGCCTTATGCTATGTCCTACTTTTAACAGCACTCAGATGTCCTCAGAATACACCAGTTGCCTGAGGATTGTTGCTTATGCTAGGCAAAACAACGTTGTAGCGACGAAGTAGCAAGAAATACTGTTTTTTATCTATCTAGGCTCTACTTCATCTATTCTTAAAGCTCTACTTCAACAAGAATCGATCTCCCTCTTCCCCATGCGGTTAAATGTTTTCTACTTGTTTGAATGGGAATACATGTATATATGTAAATATTTATAAAGTGTACATACTTAGAAAAGATATTGACATTAAATCCAGTACTAAGATCAAGAGTTTCTGCACAGGGTTCGTCCGCTGTTCTCAAAGCAAAATTTAATGACTTTTTAAGAACTTTTTAAGGTACTATTATTATTGGTTTTTGAGGACCTAAGCCATGAGACATCAACCATCAGAACTGACCTAAAACAAGACTTTTCACGATATTGTTTTTTTTTGTATTATTGTTTGTATTATTGTTTGCTGTGCTTGTTTAATCCAAAAGGAGTTAGAGCAGGGAAGTTCAACACGCTTAACTTCCATACTTATAAGAACAATGCAGCTACGTAATGAATAGAGCTAGCTAGAAAACGAAGATTATAGCTGACTATTTGAGCAAAACATGGACGTAATATTCGCTTACTTGGCCTTCTAAATAGTTGATTGATGGTTGCTAGTAGCGACGGTAGTGTCTGCAGAATATACCCAATACCAAATGCTCTTAAACTCTGCTTGGCCCTGGAATGGATTAAATATCGACGATAAATGAATAACTAAAACTTGATTATTTTGAAATTATAACTAAGAATACGTAAAAATACCATCAATGTTAACATTGTAGAAGCCACAAATGTAACCTGGGCCTAAAATATAACGTGTAACGGGCCTATGCCACCAACAAAGACTTTCTATTTAATTTCAATATTTCTTTCTTGTTTTCCTAGTTATTGGAATTAAAATCTCGAAATATAAACTGAATGCATACAAAATTCTCATTACACAATGGGGGCCGCAACTTCAAAACACATTGCAAATTAAAGGGGCGCTAAAGCTAGTTATCTATAGCTAGTCATATTTCATTTGAGGTCAAATAAGACACGAAGTGCAACATATACAAGACGTTTTTACACTCAACGAACTGAAGGCTGCCCTCAACTAAAAGGCGGGAAAGTTGCGCGCAAAAATAGGCAAAGTACGTACTGTACGACATATAAATTATAACGCTAGAACTATTATTTGTGTAGGTAATCATACGGTTATTGAGTTCAATTTGAAATTAATTTGTACGAGTGAGTTTTTCAAAAAGCTGAAATTGCATGAGCCGCTTCGG
>JAOTRI020111073.1:0-13030 GCA_028564885.2 Zoanthus sanctaehelenae | reverse complement strand
ATGACAACCAACTGAAGACACAAGTCAAACAGACAACCACCAGCACTACAACCATCGAAGCGATATCCTAGGAATAATAATAATAATGATAATAATGATAATGTTAATGATAATTTTAATGTTAATGTTAATGATAATGTTAATGATAATGATAATGATAATGTTAATGTTAATGTTAATGTTAATGTTAATGTTAATGACAATGTTAATGTTAATGATAATGATAATGTTAATGTTAATGTTAATGTTAAGGTTAATGATAATGTTAATGTTAATGTTAATGATAATGATAATGATAATGATAATAATAAAATTAATAATATACTAGGAAGGCAAACAAATAGTGTTCAACTTCGAACATTAGTAAAAGCATTACGAATTTTGTTGCGAAATACTTCCGAGAGCAAAGTCCCATAATAAAGTAAGTCAGGTGGTCAATTGAAGGAAAATAAAGTGAAATAAAACGGACGACTCCGAAGGTTCGGTGATTCATTAAATGACATGGTTTTTCGGATGTGACAGAAACAAATTTTTCACAGAGAAAATCTCCAGCTACTTTGCGAAAAATAGCACTTTTACGGCCTTTGAAAAAATTGTTTTTTCTGGTTTGATAGGAGTTCTTTTCCGAGCTTATTTGGATAAAAAAATGTAAGTTATTTCAGTTTATTTCATACTATATCGATTCCAGAATCCGAACCAAAACCGGAAGTCAATTTGCTTTTCTTAGGCTACCGAGAGGTAATTAATACTTGGCTAATCACGGGCGGACGTAATTTGGGCAGTTGGTAAAATTTCAGCTTTCCATCTCAAAGGTTCCAGTTCAAACCCGACAACTTGCCGAGATTCGAATGTTTGTGTGACCTTCTTTTCCGTCTAAGCTAACTCAGCTTTCCATCCTTCCGGGGTAGATAAATGAGTACCAGCGTCTGCTAGGAGCTAACCTGCGATGGATTAGTGTCAAAGACTCTCACCTGCTTAACAGTACGCAAACCGAAGATAAGCGTCAGCCCCATGGGCCACTAGGCTTGTAGAAGGGTTTAGCTTAGCCCTTTCAGTCGCAATCAGTTATTAACACCCAACTTCTCCTTACATAACACATATAAAATAAAACATTTGGCAATGAGAAACTGAGAATTGATAAAAGAAAGTAAACCACAAAAAATCGAAAGAAAAATTCTCCCAAACTTGCTCAATGAAATGTATGGGAGCAAGTTGGGAGAATTTAGTGATACAACTCGGACTGAAAGGGTTAATCACCTCTAAGCTAGCCAATTAGCGTGCGTGAAAAGTATTATTCACTTTTTAGTGTTCTAAGCTTAGTTATAATTATTGTAAGTCGCCTTTTGGCTTCATACTTTTTGAGGATATCAATTCGGTCGCAATATTGTTTAGAAAGAATGGTTTTCGTTTTAAATCTTGTGGTCGTAAGTCTGGAATTCATCTAAAAACGATCAAATGACAAAAAAAGGAGGTCGACAAAATGGCAACCGTTCTGACAGTTTTAGTCGCCCATATACTCGCCATGGCAACTAAAAAGGTCGCAGCTTGGAGCACCACTTGAATTGTATTTAGTAAAATCCAACTAGTGGTCTATTATCAATGCTACGTTCTGATTGGTTGAGCTACTATTAGGCTATTTGTTATAGCCCACTAGTAGCGAAAAGCGCCGGCTTTGAAAACTAAAACAGTAGCCTTAACTAGGGAAAGATGTCTTGTCTCGATATTTTTTTGACCAACTAATTGGACTTTACTAAAACAAGCTATTGACTCAGAGACCATTCGGGCTCGAGGAATAATTGTTAAATATACTAAACCTTTAACAGCTTGCTTACCGCCTCCAATTCTGTCATAGTTTCCAGGTGTTCCGATTACGTAGTTCAGCTTGAAAAAGGCGATGTAAAAAATGGACGAGTAGGTGTTGACAAATTGGAAGAGGAACATCTTGTACGTGAAGCTATCTTCATAATCAGTTCTAGTGCGGGGATTCTCCCAGTCCGTGAGTTTAATGGCTAGCCATCCGTATACGG
Source organism: Zoanthus sanctaehelenae (assembly GCA_028564885.2). Classification (NCBI taxonomy): domain Eukaryota; kingdom Metazoa; phylum Cnidaria; class Anthozoa; order Zoantharia; family Zoanthidae; genus Zoanthus; species Zoanthus sanctaehelenae. The sequence continues at coordinate 11,003 of JAOTRI020111073.1, read as the reverse complement.
TCCTATGCAAGTGTCAAGTGATGATAATGATGATGATAATCTCAATAGCAATAGCAATACCAATAACATAATTATTAATAACAACAATAATAACGATTCTCATTGATAACGAAAATATCACACATACATGACGTACATATACAAATGGATGTCGTTTTGAACCGTTGCCATAGTATTTGGATTTGTGTTTTCTGATGCCTAGTAATAAATTAGCGTCGAAGTTGTGGGAGAGGTTTTAGGTTGTAAAAACGAATTGATCGGCACGTGGTTTATACTTGTATCAGCACGGCGACAGCAGTATACAAAGTGAGCAGAAAACGCACATCTCTGACTTTTCTGTAATCGCGGACGTAAAAACTTTCTTTTTGAGCACGTTAAGCAATTTAAGGGTTAGGGTAAGGTTTATGGTTAGCTATAGGGCTAGGGCTAAGTTTATTATTGCAAGGTGTACTTAATCTGACCTAACTGACAACTATAGCTGAATTAAACAACTTTTCGTCACAATACTCAAATAAAAACAAAAAAACACACGAGGTAAACAATAACGGCTGTAGTTTTATTCACTGTTCGTAAAAACGAGTAATCCAAACAATTCAAAATGACTGTAAATTTGTAAACTATTTGCAAACTTACACTGGGATAATACATATTAATTTTCTCGAGAAAAAGAGTCAAAGACGAGGTTTCTTTCTGCTCTTTGAGTGTTCTACACATGTTAACGTTTTCCATTTTAAGTCTGAAAACACAAACAATACTGTTTAACCTTTTTAAAAAACGTTACTTTTCATCCTTCTAAAAATCTTGTGTGTTGCTTGAGGCCTTTTCGTTAGTTAAATAAATTTAACTAGGGCAATCAGAGTGTACGTTAATTTGGTCTAATAATCTAAAAGTAATTTGTTTTAAGTGCTATATCTAGTGCATGGCGTTCCTAACCATCACAACATCTCGTTTCAAGCCGCTAATATTAGTGATAAACAAGTTTAATTACATGACAAATTTTGATCTTTTTTTTGAATACATAATAAACAACAAAAAGGTTGGGGACAAGTATTTTTGGCAAATGGTGAGGAGTTTATAGTAAGGTATTATCAAGATCAACCATAAACTTACTTCAAGATTGTAATGCAAACCAAGTTAATTACAGCTGCAGTCACACTGGTCGTAATCTTGGCTCGTTTGTGCAAAGTTTCAGAAGAACTTGCCATCATGGCACCAAACACGGCAGCACGGTAAATCACAACTCCTGTAACAGCTCCAATGACTAAGAGTATCATGAATGTTATCGCACTTGCCCCACCAGTCAACCGCTGACACCGTTGCCTTGCGGGAATGTAAGGCTCCATCTTTCCTGTAATTGAAAAAATTTATAATGAAATCTTACAAAGAAAACAAAATTAAGAAATAAAATAAGAAAAATTCAAGACAAAACCAAATCAACAAATCAAAACAAAACCAATAAAGTTAATCCAATTAACGAAACAAATCTAAACGCTACTAAACAAATTAAAGCTAAACTAAGCAAATAAAATACAACTTTATAATGGCAGCGCGATGCGAAGTCTTCAGTAGCTCAGTGGTTTAGAATATAAAAATATATCAGTTGATGTACGCGGGCAGCGAGGGTTAAAATGATCGCTGAGAGGGGCCCAAAACATACTTACGCCCAAGAACATCAATTACATTACTATTATTATAACTTTAGAGAGCATTTAGCACAAAAACAAGAACATTTTGCTACTTCAGAAACGCGGATGTTTATTTAATGAAATTTGTGTTTTAGCGGCGGGCTCTAATATATTAGAGCCCGCCAAAATGTCCGTTAGAGCCCGGATAATACGCCACAATGCTCGCCAAAGTTAATATATTATCTGATTAGAGCACGGAGGGCCCTGGGTTCAACTCCTAGCTGGGGCTCAGATCTCATGTCTTTCTGATTATCACAATTTAATAAGCAACCTTAGCTTTGCTCACTGGATAAACTCCGCGATGCACTTAATCAAAATCGATCAGGCAACTTCTTTACATCAGAAAACATACTAACCACACCGTTCAAAAAAGGTAATCATAGACCTTTGATTGTCTATACATTAGTCTTCAGAAAACTCAAACTAATAGCTGTATAAAAATTAAAATGATTTTTATTGAGCTTTTACTTCAAACAATGTTGCTCTTTATAAAAGTTTACACTTAATATCGCCTTGTCCATTATTTACATTCTCCTTCATTTCTCCAGGACATATATCTAAACAAATTTCTCACTTGCATTAACTAACCTTAAATGATTGAGGATGAATAAAAGATACGAACTTCAAACCCACACGAAAAGAAAGAATTGGGCGGAAATGGAGGCTGTCATCTTATTGTATCCGAAATAAACAGACCTCAAGAAAAAATCCAAATCTAGAAAAATAATTTTACTCACCTGTCACTGGGTTTCTTCTCAGTTTGGTTGCGGTTGCCTCGAACTCGGGACGTAGTTGTTCTTCCTCCTCTTCGAAATGCATCATGTGCCACTCGTACGACAAGATTGCTTGCTGACGCTTCCAGAATTCCAAGAACAATGTGGACCAGATGGACATGAAGACGGCCATGAACACTGTGGCGTCATTATCAAATATATATACCACGTGTATGAAAGGGCAGAAGTCTACCAGGCTCCAATACGTGCACAGCTTGTCACAAAGAGGGCACATGTTGAAGAGATTCCTGTTACTTTTGTTACAAGCGTCCACAACAGGAGGGTATCTATCCGCAACCCCGACCCCAAAGAAGAACACAAACAGACCAACAATGGCCGCAGGAACCAGCATTGCGGTGTAAAAGCCAAGCCAGGCAAAATAAAGACCAATCTGAATACCGAAGTAATCCTTAATGGCATCAATGGGCTGGAGCTTGAGAATACGACCGAAACTTGCCCACTCTTTCTTGAGGCGCTGGCGTTCGTTGATTGGTTGTCCATTTACAGGAATTTTCTCTGAGCCAGAGTGAAGAGGATAACAAGCTTTGTAAACACCTTCATACAAAAGCTTCTTGATACCAACATGAAAGCGATCTTAAGGAAATGGAACATTGTCTTAGTTTCCTTCTGAAACCTTTAGGCACCTCTGTTAAAGCAACTTGAGGCGATTAAGATAATGAAAATAATAATTTTCTTCAAAAGCAATTTAAGGTATATATATTAATAACACACAACTAAAATAACTAAAACAATTAAAGATATTTTGCAAAAACTAATCAATACCAAAGGGTGCACATTGTTATGACATTTTAATCCAATTTAGGATTTAATTATGAAAAGTATTACAGTTATTGAAAGCAACTTAAGGCAACATGCAACATTACATGCAACATTCTGCGCAACAGGGCTGTTGCAGCGTGTGTTTACCCAATGAACTTATCAATGTTGCATGCAACATTGCACGCAACAAAAATGAGATTGAATCGCTCTTTATTCAGACAACACTGCGTCCAGCAAATTTTCATTTTTAAAGGATTTCTTGTGGGACCCCATTTTGATTGTTGTAACGATGCGTGGGTAAGAACGCATCGCCATCGCGAGAAATGTTGCTTGATTTTGTTGCACCTTGTGTCCACCTCCAAGAAATTTGTTGCACGCAATGTTGTGTGAAACGTTCCACCGTATGTTGGCGCTAGCAAGCAAAGAAAGATTGCACCAACCTTCTCCAAACCGCGTCTTATCACAAATGTGCTCAACCATACGGCTTCTGTCTGGCTGAGGGAAAAAAGTCAACTTGTCTTCGTGGCCTATAAATTCATTAAGAAACTCTTTTTTGAAGTAGGCCGTGTAGTAACTCTTTGGCTTAGCAATGGAAGAGTCACGAATTGCAAATGGATTGTACTTTGAAAGCTTATCACGCATGCCATCAGTGAGGAACTTGTCATACCACGTGGTACAGTGGATGTCATACTCCTTAATCGGCATTTTCATTAATCTTTGCTCGGCACAGTCCGCAAGTACTTGCCAAGGACCGTGTAGCTTTACAAATTTGGTTTTAGTACTCTTGTTCTGAAAGAAAACAAGAAGTTGATATGTGATAAGAGTTTCTTTCTAAATTTTCTTTAAAGAGAGCTTAGTGATAGAGTAGCTAATTTATCGGCTTTTAGCCACCCTCCGAGATTCATCACTCTTTCCCCAAAACTTTGCATACTTAAATTTCGGGCAATCGCCACTGACAAGGTAATTTATTTGTATCGTCTACGCCTCAGTATAAAGTATTTTAAAATTCTTATTTTACATTTCTAAAAGGAAATTTAGTTTAACACTTCTTACAACTTTGTATTGTTGGAGAAGTAATTTTCTCACTCGCAAGTATTCTTCAAAATCTAAAATGACAATGCAACGACTTTAGACACTTATTATCCAACTGCACGAATAACCGTACAAATAACACCATGAGAGGGTCTGGGGCAAGTACAAATATCCAACCGTATTTTACATGTTGAGCGATATTCGTACTCCAGAAAACTTGTTTCACAGCGCACGTGGCAGTTTTTAGTTCTAGTTTTTCATGAATAAAAGATTGGATAATAAATTACTTATTAGATAGTTTAGTACGTAGTATGGCCAGTATTTTTACTCGTTCTGTGTATTTTGACTCGCTCTTTGGGCTCGTCAAAATACTACAAGACTCGTAAAAATATCCAGCCATACTACATACTAAACTGTCTAATTAATAAGATTTATAAATGGAACAAAGAATGGTGTTATTATCTTCAAAATAACTTAACAATAAATAAATAACTTAACAATAACAAGAATGTGTATTAGTTTATTTATCTTATAGAATATTTCTACTATCTTTTACAAGGTTGATCGTGATTTTAACTTTCACCTTAAAGGAATCAAGTAATTTTTTTTACTTCAGTTATGATTAAGAAGCAAGAAAAGAAATTTGACTGGTTTGATTGAACGAGAACCGTACGTGAAATAGTTCAATTTTCCGAGTAACATGATTTTAAAGCAGATTTTAAACTTTATTTTGCATTACCACTGTTTGATCATTTGTGAAACGAGAAAAGCTGATCGTTTGGCTTGTAAAACGGGTTTTTTTATTTTTCCAGAAACGTGATTTAAACCTCTGCCATTTCTCGCTGACAGACCGAAGAGGTTTTTTTGATTTTTGCAGGTTGACCAACCATTTTACAAGATTCAGAAGTTCAACTATGGAAATATTTCTTTTTTCAGCGTCAGCCTGAGCTTAATTTTAAGCTGTTCTTAATTTTCGGTTAATCTGAGCCTCGTTAATTGTTGTTAGAAAGTTCTTCTCACGAAAACAAATTGTGTAAACAGTATACGCCCTCGCAAGGAAATTTTTTTGTTAGTCTTATCAAATTGACAAGGAACACATCAATATTACGAAAGGAAAGAGCAATTCATATAGCATGCGTTATTAAGATGAAAAACTGATTTAAAAACTTATTTAAGCTTTTAAAGTTTAAGCTCTTGCCATTTCAAGTTACTGTCGAAAACTTTCCGCAATACTCTACTTAAATTTAAACTTGCAATAACTTTAACAAATTTTAAGCTTGCAACTGCATCATAAATAACAAATTCACCAAAGTTAACAAGTCTCCAGCATTAAAAACTTAAAACGCTAAATCAGTTAGCTAATATCTCGGCACTGTCTTTAACATGGATGGTGATTTATTCTGCGCATTCGTCGTTCTCTAAAACTAAATACACAGAATGACGCGTGCAGAGGTATTCGAAGTTGCTCCACAAAATATCCAAATACCAATTAAATAGCAAGCAGTAATCACTTGGAACCTTACCATGATTGCAATTGCGTCGTCGTACTCTATTTCTAATCCAGCTTGTAGTAGATTGGCTTCAAATGTCTTCCTTTTGCAAGCTTTTATCTCTTCCTTCTCTCTTTCTTCGTCTTTCAACTCTTCCATGGATTGTACCTCCTCGTAAACTAACACAAGGTCAATTTGGCGTTTACCAGCGGGTCCACTTTCACGAAAATATTTCCATTCTACCAAGTCTTTTTCCTTCATCTTTGAAACAAGCGCCACTTCATCACCCGGACTCATCGCTTTCGTTAGCCTCTAAGCCACGACTCTTCTACTTGCAACTGAGAGAGATTTTAGATTCAGTCAATCCTGCATTTTGTGTAAATCAAGCTGTGAAAATAAGTATTGTTAACTTTCTGTTAACAATAGAAGTAATAGCTTAGAAATGTTATCAATTATGCTAGATTTAAATTTCCCATTCTGCATATTTAATAATGAAATATTTGATGACATATCTCAAAGCATTCTCCTACGGAATGCTTAAAAGGTGATGTATATATTCTTCTAAAATTCTTAGAAACATTCATGAAATATAATTTCTGTGTAAAAAATGGCCTATTATATATATATAAATAAAACTAACCACCCGAGGTCTAAAAGTGTTTAAGAGTTGAGAAATTATTCAAATATTTGTTGTGATGAATAGCAATTGCACGACGTGCATGATTTGTAGATGGTATTCAAATTCACAATGTCAATGGTGATGTACCAATTGAAACTTGCATGGACTAACACTTTAGTTGACATATTATAGCAACATAACAATACTATAAGGCCACAATTAAACAACGTTTGTTTTAGAATAGTTAAATCAAGGTAAAACTAATAAAAGGAGTCATTTGCCTTGGTGTAAGAACTTGTGGAGCTCACAAGTGACAAAGGACAAGGAAAAGAATGAAGTCAAAACATTAGATAAAACGAACATAATATTAACAAAAAGATGCGAAAAAACTTTACAGGTTTTGTCACCGTGGATGAGCCTACAAATGTTTTTTAAAAGTTTTTGAACAGCAATGTTCATCTTCAGAGCAAAACTATATCTAAAAGCCGCTTTGACAGGGCTTATAAAGTTATTCCGATGCCCTTTGGGAACAGGGCAAGTTGGAGAGAGTGTGCGTTTCTTTTCAATTATGACAATAAGCAGCAATGCATAACTCTTCGTTGATCCTTCACCTCAGCCAACATTGGATAATTATTAGTGTTATTATTCAAATGCAAGGCAGTGTTTCTATTTCATTTGCATAGCTGGTTCAAATAGTTGGATCTAAATGTTTTCAACATGTTACAACTTCAAAATTCATTGCCGAACAAATATCGTTTTCAATGAGCTAAGGTCTTTAATTCATTGAATTCAGAAATTTGAAACTCTACAAGTATGAACTAAGATCGTTTCTCCTAAATTGATTCTTTCTGCATTTGCATTTTTTTGTTTTGTTTATAGATATCGGTGTATGTATATGTATACATATTGGGTTATGACTGATGCAATTAATACGATCATTGTGTCCATGATGCACTAGTGTCATTCAGTGATTGTGCGATACAATCCGTGCAACATAACCCAATATAGTGACCTTGTTCCCCGTATGAGTTCCCGTAGCACAGTGGTAGAGCGTCCGACTAGTGTACGGAAGGTCTTGGGTTCGATTCCCGTCTGGAGCTCAGATTTATTGAGTTCCTTATCTCCGCATCTATTTGTATATATTATTTATTATGGAAAAATGTTCATAGCAAGATGGGAGCTGGAAATAAGTTTCTCTCGAGGGCAAGCTATGTCTAATAGATTTAGGCTTCGGTGAGTACTTAAATTATCTTAGGATCCATGCTGTTCCAAGAAAGGCTGCCTTTTGTAAGAGTTCTCACCAGGACTCTAACCCATCTCGGGGTAGATAGGCTACCAGCCCCTAAACTGAACAGGACTCTAATCCATCTCGGTTAGCTAGTGTAGCTGCTCAGACTGACCAGGACTCTACCCCATCTCGTGGTAGATAGGCTACCGGCCCCTAAACTGAACGGGACTCTAATCCATCTCTGTTAGCTAGTGTAGCAGCCCAGACTGACCAGGACTCTAACCCATCTCGGAGTAGATAGGCTACCAGCCCCTAAACTGAACAGGACTCTAATCCATCTCGGTTAGCTAGTGTAGCAGCTCAGACTGACCAGGACTCTACCCCATCTCGGGGTAGATAGGCTAACAGCCCCTAAACTGAACAGGACTCTAATCCATCTCGGTTAGCTAGTGTAGCAGCCCCCATTAAAAGGACGAAAATCTTCAAACTCGTGACCAGGTACCGCTCATCTAGACTGTATAACAGATAGTACTCGTAAACTAAACTGAGTGCACCAACTAAGGTGTCAACGCACAAACACTACACGTACGAACATCAAAATCACAGTGTTCAGAATTCTGTTTCCCGAAAAATTAAATTCGTTTTAGAGTTGGTTATTTTGTACTTCTAGTGGATTTGGTTGTAAAATCATTTTAGTTATTTTATATTCTTATTTCAAGACTATAATGAATAGAACAAGATATTTTCTCTTTTGCCTCGTTCTACAAAAAGTAAGCACTAGATTTTCAAGTTATAAATCCTAAAAATCTAAAATTTCTTGATGCCTTAGGATTATAACTTATTCAATAGCCTTTTGCCTTTTAGACCGAACTGTGAGATGTTGACTTATCAATGTCTGGAATGAAATTAAGTGATGGCTTGGGTAGGCCAGCGGTTCTTTTATTATAGGGCGGCTCCGTGTTTAACAACAAATGTTTGTCCGTGGCCCAGACCAGTAGGACATGCCTTTCGGCAAAACACTGCCAAACAAGATCAATTGAAGATGTACCAGAAGCAAATAAAGCAATACTAAGAAATATTTACACACATCAAAATACTGAAACCATTCTAAATAACCCAGCAAAATACAGTGTCCCCAAAACGCCGTCCTTTGAAGAAGTCAAGAAATCAGTCTAGAGTTTATTGACTATCACTGTTAGAGGTTGAATGGTGGCAGTGCTGCGTCCGTTTTTCAACAAAAACAGTTTTCAAAAAATAAATAAATTTACACCGTAGTGAAAGAATTTGATGCTGATATCAGTTCGGACTGGAGTCCTTCATCCGAGTCACTACCGAACATATGATCTAGTGTCCTTCCTAGGAAACGACCTTGAGAAACGTTGAGGTACCTGACAGAAGGTATACCATGACTCAATCCATGGTGCCTGCCTCTAGTACGCATGCCACTCTTCTCCTCAAGGTGGATCTTCACCCTTTTCCAGCTATACCGCCCTAAAACGCTACTGGAATACTTACTAAGTTAACAAATTCATACTTTGCTAAACAAAAGAAAGATGTTTCGACTTTGGTTTTAAAGCAAACTGTAGTAGTTTATTTACGTTTAGAAGGCCAGTGATGCAAGAATAAACTGTCATTTCTGCACAATATCATTAGTTGAAATGCAAAAATTAAAAAAAATACCGTTTTGCGTCGTTTTTTGACCAGGAAAATCAACGATGTCTGGCCTTAGATTTTTTGATGAAATTTCCATTTCCAGCAAACAAAACAGCTCTTACAACAAAATGCAGACCTAGTTCTGAGATATAGTAAAGATTTTACCTTTTTTCAGTTTACGGATAGAGCTACAGCCGTTTCATTATGCCAATCTTGCCCAACACGTTTCTCGCTATTTGCACGACCCAAGTGCATTGTGGGATACCTCGAAAATTTTTGACAAGGACAGACAGCATTTCCTGCATTAATCAATTTTTTTCTAAAGGGAGATGTGTCAAAAAATCCAAAGCAAGTTGATGTTAGATTTTCAGGTACCAATAAATTGAAAGACCTGCAACAGGTAAAATTTTCTGATCGCCGGGCATTGGGAGTTTTGTTTGGACTGTAAGAGAATGATAATATCAGCGATAAAGAAATTGGGTGAGAATTTACTTTTGGTGCGAAATGTGGAATGTATAGCTTCTCCAATTGATAGCATCAAAACCAGATGATTGCAATTCCCGTTGACGTTGTCTGTTAACTGTTTTAGTGAACAGCTAGCGTCTTCAACAGAGCACCTGTGTAAGTCAATAGGGACCTTAAGCAACGAGGACGGCGACGCCGACGAGGACGGCATAAAACAATAGAAAACACAATGCATGCAGCACGTTGGAATACAGCGAGTGGAGCACATGCAAGAAGTTGTCGCTAAAATTACAACGTAAAAACACTCTTTTTAGAGTTTTCGAGACTACGTGGACGTTACAGCGAAAACATTCTCAGTATTTGTTTAGCTTCATAGAGAAACATTAAATCCTTTTTCTTTTCACCAAACAAAAGAAAAGAAGTAAAAATCTTAATGAAACACACAAGGAAATTAAGAGTAAACCAAAAAGATAATTTCTCGGAGCCGTCGTCGCTCACGTTCCCGTCCTCGTTGCTTAAAGTCCCTAATATCAAGCAGTGTGATGCATCAAGTTCTTAGAACCCGCATGCTTAAGGAAGACGATCCTTGGAACTTCTGCACCACCAACTACAAATTAAGACCTTAGAAGTGATATTTCCGTTTTTCCAGGTGGTTGCGCACTGGATGTAACACAAATGAATCCAAAAAAAAGAATCAGTTGCATTAATATGTTGGCTGCCAAAGGATTTAGTAACTCTTTCAGTTTTTACGCAACATGACCGAACATGTTTTTGGACTTTTTCGTCATATATTCCTTTTATTAAAACAATAAGCAAGTCAATGATCTGGCAAAGTCAATGTGCGCGCTGATGATAAACCGTATTGTTTTAAATGGCCCTAAAATAAAGTTTTTGACCGCCGGGTATATAGATATTTCAAAATAGTGATAGGCAGGCGGGAACACGCATTTCAGTATAAGAACAACGGGGCTCAAATTTGCTAAAATTGAAGAAGAACAACCTCAGGCTGAGGTTCCGAATATCTGTGAAGATGTTTTACGTAGAGACTCAGTACTGAAAGCTCGTAAATCAACCTAGCATTACAAACAATATGAAGCACAAAACGTCACTTGGTACTCTACATTTATCATAAATTATAAAATAATTTAAATGGTTGAAAAACCGTTTTACATTATAGTATGTAAACACGGTTTCCATCTTCTTTCGCGTCGTGGTTTCCTACGCTTATCTCGTGTTCTCCCAACCTCCCGCGTGTTTACATCAGGTTATGTAAACACG
>JAOTRI020111062.1:0-13031 GCA_028564885.2 Zoanthus sanctaehelenae | reverse complement strand
ATCCTCCTTCGTTTATTCCTTGGACTCGACTCTAACTTTGCTATTTCTGCGGATTGCGGCTTTATCTTGTCAAACGTTTCCCCCTGCTGAATAAAATATTATTGTTGTTGTTCACAGGTTGTACTTGTAGTTATCAGTATCAAATAAAGAATGACAAACAAAGCTAATGTGCAAATGGAATATTTATCAGTAAAAATATAATTGAATCTTTTTAAATATTTTTAATGACAAATTGATATCTTAAATTTTATATTTTTAGAGCTTTACGATTTTTCTAAAGATTTTGATAAAAATTCTATGAATCATAAAAGATATTTTTACGACAAGGTTCTAGATGAGAAACTCCGAAAAAGCTGTTTGATATTCTTATCACGTTTTTTGTGTAACTAAACAGCTGGCGTTTTTTGTATGACAACTGACACTCAGTCTTGCAACACAAAAGAACAGACGAGATGTTAGTTATTTAAAAAATACTAAACTGACTGATTTCTTAATTAAAATGATTGTCAAAACGGTGATCAAGGTGCCATTGAAGTTTTTTCTTCTAATTATGTGATTGCTTTTGTTTTTGTTAAAAAAAACTTATTTCCGTGCGGTATCTTTTTTAAAATTCAATGACAACTTAATTGAAACAAAAACTGTTTCGCACAGCCCTTCAATAACGAAATTATCAAAAACTATGAAACAACAAAAAAAAACACTAGCTGAAAAAATGATCCAGAAATTGTAAACTCAAAAGTCCAAATCTTTTAGTAGTATTTGACCATAAGACTCAAAATAAAACGGATCGCAAAAACAAGACCAAAACAAGATCGCATTAATCCGCAGCAAACAAAATCAATCCAAACTCTAGATCTACACACATGCACACAACCAGCTTCACCGACCCAAATAATCTCAAAGCAGGTAACTGGAACACAACCGTAGAAAGCTGTTTCGTCTTTGCTGGCATGCGTGCGCACAGTATACAAGGCTACAAGCGGAGTACGTGGGAACATGGTTGGTGTATACCAAACGTACCACAGGCAATTCGTGTGGAGAGAAAATACAAAGAAAGGACCTAAGAAGCTAGTTCAAAAACTCAAATGTTGTAAAACTTTAAAACGCAAAATCTACCCAGTGTAATTTCTGGCCAAACCTTGGAGTAGAGTTTGGGTGAATTTGGATTCTAAAAAGCTATAATTTTATCACCTGTTTTTGTCCCGTTCAGTCTTAAATCATGGTAAAAGTTTTTATGCGCCACGAAGTGTGAATCGTTTGCTTTTTAAACAAAGCATTTATGTCAATAGACAATACTCATATAATCGGTATATTTTGAGTGGTTTAAAAAATGGTGTAGCCAGTTTGAATTCTTGTTCTTTATTGGTTCATATTGCGGACTGACGTCACTGAAGGCATACATGGGTGCTAATAAAGATTGAAATGAAGATTTTATTATAAATCATATTTACCATCTTTTTTTCTTCATAATACTAAATGCCATGCTCATTTGATAAATCTACGATGAGGAAAAACATTAGAAGGTAGAGATATTGGTTTGTTCTGTTTGCAAATAGAAAGGTGATTGTGCCATTAGTCGATTGTTTCCAGCCCCGCTTTAATTACAGAAGATATTTTATGTTAAAATTGCCTTTTAAAAGGAACATTTATACCAGAAATACACCATGCGACATCATCTTAACAGCCAACAAGTTTCCTCGTAGAATTACTTGAACACAGTCAAAGGTAATTGTTTAAAACTCAAATTTTATGCATCATTTATCCATTGGGCCGGACACAAGTTTCAAATCAATTGAAAATAACCAGATTTTTTTAAACTTGACGACACCCTTTCTTTGCAACTGTAAGAACAACTCGATAAAAATGACGCTCAAATCGGTCGAAATTTAGAAACAATTTAAGAACAATCTTAGTCACAGACTCCGAATAGTATCAAAATGTTTTGCAAAAATTCATGAATTAACCTAGCAACACAACAAAACATAACAAGTCTCACAATTATTTCACATTTAGTGAAAACTTCAAATCTTAGGATTTAGTTGTCTAAATCACAGATGGTCTGACTCCGCGAGTTGTTATCACCGGACAGATGATTGTTATCTTTTGATCAGTCTTAAGTTGTTTTTAAATTACAACCGTTTATATCCGAGCTCAACTGCACAAGTCCGATGATCGTAATTTTTCAATCTTGGCCTGTCTCAATTAGTTCAATTACAGCTGGTCTGAACAGCGAGTTACACCCGGGGGGTACTCTCGATCTATTTTGGTATGGTGGGGATGGCCGTAGTAGTTTTTAGGTGTCAAAATTGGCAATTTGTTAATTTTTAGGGGTTTTCAGAGAAAAATCGAAGTTATTTTATATTTTATAGAGATCATTTTTTGCTATGAGGTATTTTTTAGGGTCGAAAGGTTTTATGCTTTGGTATATTTTAGGGTATTTTTCTCATTTCCCGACCAAAGAATAGTGATTTCGTAGTAGAGCCCTTTAACAATATTGTTTTTTTTTGAGATAACTATAAAAACTTCCATTTGAAGTGTCGGAGTTTAAAGCCTTGAAATGTAAGTTACTTGCAGATTACTGCTCATTTACAAAAATTCAATACTTGAAAAAAAGAAAGTAATATTTGTGTCGTAGTTTATGATCATAATGGTCTTTCTAAACTTGAAATGACACTTGTCCTTAATAAACGTTAAACTAACTTGTTAGGTACATTTGGAACCAGTTTTAATCTATAAGAAAAGACGAAACGTATTTTATTACCATCAAGTCGAGCTGAAATAACTAAAATAGGGTTTAACACGTCAGCTTGCAATTGCTAAAGTATATAATGAATATAGTTTAAGCAATAACGCAAAAAGCAATATAAAGTACAAATATATATTCATTTGTTCATGGCAAAAAACATAAACACAGCAACCGTAAGCATAAATTTGGCTTTTAAAATAAAAAAAACGACCCTATATAGTGATAAGCACTGGTCAATTAACTTGTTGGTACAAACCAGAAACTGAAATAATGAAAAGAACTAATTTCTTTGAAAAACCTAACTCAAAATTAAAATATTCGCTCAAATATAAGAGTCGTAATTTTCTTTTGAAAATATGCAAGTTTCTTTGATGACAAAAACGTTTAAGAGATTTTAATCTTTAGTTTAAGGACAAGATTCCAACAAAAATATTTAATTTACCACTAGTTTAAAAATTTTATGTATTATCATATACAATTTCGAGATATCCACTTGAAAATTTCTATATCGGCTATTGCAGTTTTTGATACTCATTAGAAAAGAATCTTAAAAACTATTCCAGTAATTTCTTATAAGAAACTTTTTCAGTTAAGTTTTTCTAACAAAAAAAGAGAAATCAAACCGTTACTTATTAAAAAAATATTTTTCAAAATAGCAGCTGGTCGCATTATATTACGATATTAAAAAAAATGAATACGTTATATCATTTTTCCTTATTTAGATGATAAGAAAATATACTATTTCCGTTCTAAAATATAGATAAGACATGAAAAATGAATTAGTTAATAATTAATGACATTTTCTTTATTGCTCTTGCTGAAGTTTTTTCTTGGTTTTGTTTTTTTCTTAATTGAATACACCAGGTCAGTCGCGGGAGGCAAGCTGAATTTGAAACACAAACGCGGATAAAGTTTTGCAATTGCTGGACAACTTTTGCTTAGTGAAATGTAAGTTCATTCCGAGTTGCAACCTTACAGGTCTGAAACCAATCAATTGAAGTATAAAAGGAATTATAACTTATACCGAAACCTATTTTGGAAATTAACTAAAGAGCTTAGAAATTTGTCAAAAAAATATTGCCTTACACTTTTAAAAGTTTCCTTTTGGTTATTATTACACTGAACAGAAATGAAACTATTTCCAAAAACCACTCTCTTTCAGTGGGTGCTTTACATTTCAAATGTAAAACATTTAGAAGCAAAAACCACTCAAACTCTACTCCACGTAAAACTTAAAACAAGGAAAACCACCCAAACTCTACTGCACGAATGCGCACAACCAGAATAAATCACAAAATTAAACCAAGCCTACCGTATATATGTCCAATACAGAACAAAGACATTTAAAAAGCCCTTTTGTTTTTTGCTCTTGACTCATCTTCTCTTTTGTTCAAAAACCAAGTAAACATCTCTCGAATACAAAAACTTTCTGCCATTTTAAACAATAGAGCTAAGCGGATTTAAATCTCAAATAACCCTGCTGCAAAGTACTCAAACTAAAAGCTGTTCAAACTGCAATTGCAGCATAGAGAAAAGAATTCTAGATTTGTTGTCTAAGTTTCTTTGCTTTTCTTTTGTGATTCTTATAGGAAAATGTCTATTTTTCATTCAAACTTGGTCAACAATCACAACATTTAATAAATGCAACTGCTTTTTCTGAATAAACTTACACTTTCCAAGCCAGAGCTAGGTTACAACTTTCAATCAATTTTGATTCACATCCACATGAAAAAAAGTAAAATTGACCGAGTATAAGTAGCTGTAGTGTAAATTACTGCTTTCAATCTACTGTGCAATAAATTCTAATTGTTAGTGGAACTAGATTAAAATTTCGGGGGAAAATTTGGGATATTTTCAATATATGTATTTATGGCATATGACATGCTGTCAACGGATGTGGAAATTGTATAAATGATCTGTACCCGCTGTTAAATATTTGTTCAAATGGCCGAAATGATTCTTTTTATATGAGAATGATGCACTTCTCGTATTGATCAATACGATTGCACGAAAATTATCTGGTTTTATTTCAACTACGCCCTAAATTAGTAAATATAAAAAAGGAATATTGGCTGAGACAGAAAAGATGATATATGATTGATACGCAATTCACGACAGGCAAGGTAGGTAGGAAAAACACGAGTATACGTGAATATTCCTATGAAACGAAACGGTTCTAACCGGAAACTCTACCAAACTTGTCAACTCCTTTTTTCTATCTTTACCGGCTGTAACTAGTCAAAGAAGATAATGATTCAAGCTCTTCAACAGAGTAATGAGGATATCAATCAAAATTCAGCGAATCAATATACGATGTTTCATTTTAAAATATTTTTTCGAGAAAAAATTTATAGTTGAAAATGTTCCGGGTTTGGGCCTTTTAGGCGTATGAGAAAATTAAAAAATTCGAATTTGTCAAAAGAAAATTTTATGGTAAAACCTGGTTTTAAGTTCTAAATGGAGCTTAACTGAAATTACTTTTATTTATCAAATCAAACAAAAGAATGCTATAGACTATAGAATTTAAAAATATATCTTTAAAACTGGAGGCCAAAGCGAAGTGCTGCGAGGTGATGTGAATGTGTTACTTACATAATAAAATGCAAGACAGTGAGATAAAACCGATCTGAACTAAGAATTGACAATTGTTCTTCTTTAGAATCAAAACTGTTTCATAGTTTAAAATGTTCAAATGAAGCTGCTGATATAAAACACTGTTTTCCTTTAAGATTATTTTTACACATCCGAAACTAAGAAGATGGGAAAATCTTCTATCTCAAATAATAAAAGTAATGTTTCTCGGCTAGCATGTTTATTAAATTTATAAAAAAAGGAAAAAGATACAAAACTTCAGGGAACTGAATATTTTAAAAAAGAATATTATCTGATGGAGACGACTGGGTACACGGCAGCTGCTTTCAGTTGAATCAAGTTTTTTTTTATGGCGTAATTCTGGGCGCTTGTCCGGATCCAAGTTAATTTTCAATTTAGTTCTTTTATATACCTGTCAATTTATTATACAATGAGTTTCCCTGAAATCTCATAATTTTGACAATTTGACAGGATAGTTGCATGTAGTAAGGAATTTCAGTCAATGAAAGTAAAAACTATAATATGTATAGCTTGAAAAATCTTATATTGTAGCATAGCTTTTCCTGGAAATTTTCAAATTTATAAATTTTACGCAAGTAATTAAAACACTCAACGGGCCTAACTGTGTTTGTTTTGCTGTCCAGAAATTACGTTAGAGGACAGTGCAACTAAATAAGTTATAAATGTTGAAAAAAATACTAAGTACATGCATTTTATAATTATAAGTAAATAACAAATAACATACATAATAATTACTTTATTTTACGACATACTCTGTGCCCGTTCTTCCTAACCTAAGGCTAATGTTTAATCGCTCGACGGATCACGTCTTGGCGCGGAAATCGAATTCACAGAGAGCAGAAAACCACAGTCCCCGCAGAGAAAAACCCTCCGAGATGGATGGAGATTGACAAAAATCTCAGTCTGCATGCAGAGCCAATTAAGGACACGATCCCGCGGTTGATGGAACTGGGAGGCGTGCCTACTGACCACTATGCCAGACCCCCCCCCCATCCCCCATGTGTCTGTGTCATAAACGCTTTACAAAACTTTGCATATCTATAAATACCGACATGGAGGTATTTCACCTGAAACTAAAACGCAACTTCTAACTTTCATTATACACTAAGTTTAGGTAATATACAATTTCAGTATAGTTGATATAGTTTGCATGTGTTGTAAGTTAATGACACTGGTTTGTGAAGAAGTTGTCCAGACAATGCGTTTACTTGTTATTTACTGGTAGGTTAACAAATATAATTAAAAAATGTCTTATTTTTAGGTTTATTGTACGCGACATGTACGACTTAATATTTTGTTTACAGTTTTCCCGGTCACAGTGTAATCTCTGGGCGAAGATGATAAAAATACCTGAAAAAGTCCAATTGTTTTTTACAACAACTAAAGGTTCTGAACTCCAGGAAAACGTGGTCGCTTCTTACTTTTATTGGTCTCAAGTCGATGAACAATTGCATGTACTTAAAGTAAATTTCTGTGTCCAATCGGATGCAATTCGTCAAGTTCATTTTATTTACTCCACAAAAATAAGAAAAACATAAACGACTTACACGAATACTGAAGGAGCCTTTTAGATATTGTTGGGTGATCTGAAATAGTTTGTAAACTGACATTACCAAATACTGCTAATATTAAACTGATTTCTCCTAAAACGGTCCTTCAGACAGTGGCGGAAAAAAGGACATATATAAAATATTTTCATTATTATCAGTTATTGAATAAACCGTCACGAGACTGACTTAGCCTTGCTACAGGTCTATAAAACGACTGATACAGGGGCCGCGCATCGTGCTTTATAGTGGTGAGGTGGAAATACGAGTAGTGTCACCATCAGTGTCTGCCGGAAAATGCATTTCCCAGTTTGTTAATACAATGGATCTTTCTGTGATCATTCTGTCTCGATAAGAACAGCTGTGAAAAAAGTGTGTATGAGGGGGAGGGGGGAGCATGGGTCCCCACAGCCACCCCCTGTTATGCGGCCCCTGCATGTGGCACACACGAAGGTATACTTTACCGTAAAAAAATATTAGTTCATAATTACAAAGTTGCAAGTCTGCCTTCCTGATAACTTACTGATATAATCATTTAGTATTGTAGTAAAATTAAAAAAAAAAACTGCCTGACTCAGTTATCATTAGCTTCCGTGACCCAGTTTAAATGCAAGTCAAATGCCATTTCAGAGAGCTAAGTTTTCAAAATTTTCCGGACCACTTTAGCAAGTTCGCATTCCCAAAATTAACAAACGAGTTTCCCCAAGGCAAACCTAGTCTACTGTCCGCCTGTATTTCAATAATACAATCATTTTCAAAAAGGTTGAGTTATAGTCCTTTGTAATTGTAATAAGAAACAGTATATTTTTGAGGCTCAATTGTTCTGAATTTTTCGGCTGCCTTTGAGCCTCAATATGTTTTCAATAGGTTATTTTTTTGTTTCCACGGGCTGTTTGAAGATTCAGTAAAAATATTAATTCAGCTAGAAGAGTTTTCACTTGATTTTCATCCTCAGCCGTAGCTAATTCTTAAATTGTTCACTTGAATTTTGGCCAATCCGAGCCTCACTGTTTTTATAAAATTGTTAATTCCTATGAAAAAGGCTTGGCAATATTATTATTCGCTTCATTTTTTAAACAATATGTTCTTTTTTGTATGTGTTTATATATGTATCTCAATAAATATTTAATAAAGCTGTGTGTAACAATTACTCTATTCTTTCTCAGCTCTGATAAAATATAATTTGAACAATAATTTATTTACGTTTATGTGGCCAACATATACGTAAATAAACTATTGTTCAAATTATTATTTATCAGAGCTGAGAACAATGAATTAACTTAATTGAATGAAATTCAAATCGGTGACTAATATAGAGTTTGCCTTTCTCAGTCATAAAATCCTTTTTAAATTGTTTCTTATTCAAGAAGTGCAACTAACTATTATAGATAATTCAAAACTGAAAACTTCTTCACAGGTATTTGGGTTTTACTAATAATAATGATAATGACATCTACTGACGTAACTTCCCTAACTTCTAAAGCCATCCGGCTTTTCTCAACAGAGCTTTGTGTGCCAGTTTTTAGTTTTCAAAAAATGTGTATCATTGTTTATTTTTACTTTACTGTATAAGCTAAAATGGTTTCGAGCGTTGTCCCTTTGCTTCTAACGTAAATAGTTGATGAAAGCGAAGAGTTTTGTGTTGTTTTAAAGCGGTACAAGTTGTGATCAAGACTTGCTGGACAATAACATTTAAAGCGCAGATATGTATTATTGTAAAACAAGAATATTTCCCCGATGTTTATTGCTTTAAGGAAGTGATAACATTGAACTGAGTGTTTTTACCCGTGGTAAAAACTGAAAGTGAAAACAAATTATGTCATCACGAAAATTTTATAGATCAATAATAATTGATTGAAATTTTGAACTAGGTGTGGAAACACACCTTAGAATTTATTATGCAAGTGCTCAATATACACATTATATTACACACAGTTAACAAACCAACTTCATTTGAACGCGGAGACACTGCAATTGCAAGGAAAACGTCAAGTCGATCTGTCTCACGGCTTCCTTACGCGGACAGGCCAGTACAACTTCGTAACAAGGTTTAAAATTTAAAATTTAAAAAATTTATTACAATATAATGGCTCGATTAGAAGAATTAGAAAAGAAAACAAAATGCCATATGGATAATCCGTAAAAGAGTCAAAGACCCCATATAGAAACAGATCACCAATGCTAATATACACTAAGTGCTAAATAGGTTTACATTAATAAAAGTAATACCTCGAATCACGAAGGTTAGATTTCATGATAAAAACAAATAGAAATCACTAGTTTACAGCAACCGATGCTGTTGCTTTCGTCATGTAAATGAATAAAAATTCAAGAGCAAAACGGTTAGCACGAATCTGAAATTAGCATAAAGTGATGGTCAACAATATAATATAGTACAAAGGATAAAACAATATTAAGAGACTAGGTGTGAAATTTATTGTTTGTCTAAAAAATCTTGTACTGTCCCGGGAGATTTAAAGAATTGTTGTCTGCTCAAGGGGTTTTAGCTGTATGCCAGGTTTCTAAATCTAAAATCTTTCTCGTTTGTTCGCGTTTTTAAAATCAATTGTATGGTCGTTTATCCAAGCCGGTGTTTAGCCACATTAGATCCGCTAGTGAAGTTTTGACGTTCCTAATATGTTTTTTTTTCTTGTCTCAAAAGATCGTTTTGTTTCTCCAATGTAGCTCCAAGGGCAGTTTGCAGAAGGGTTCGCTAGACAACGTTGCACTCGGCTGTTCAGGATTGGGTCGGAATTCCGGGACTTGAAAATGAGATTGAAGTGTGAACAGTGGTTTAGTAGGGACTGAGATATCATGTTGTTTCAGAATTCTTGAGAGGCTCAGTGTAGTTTCTTTAATATATGGGAGAACAACAAACGAGCTCTTCAGGTGAAGGAATTAATATGGTTAGGAGCGGCATTAGTTGCAAGTCATATTGATGTACTCTGAAATAGTTTTCTTTGCCGGGGTAACCATTAGAGCGAAGAGTGGATGAAATGCGGTTAGTTTCAATGGCTATTCCAGATTCTGAGTTGGGAAGGTTTAAGGCTCTGTGCAGTTATGTGTTCGCTGTGTTGACTTTTTGTTTATATTCATGATGTGAGCTAAAACCCAGGTATCTATCGGTGTGAGTGGGTTTACTATATATGCTAATATCCAAGTTTCCGTTTTTAGAAGCAAGAGTGTCAAAAAAGGAGAGTTGGCCATTAGATTCATGTTCAATGGTAAAAGAGATATGAAGGTCTATAGAGTTCAATGTGTGGTGAAAGGGGGCAACTGAATCTCCTTTGGTGGTACAGAAAACATCATCTACGTAACGTTTCCAGATTTTCGGAGGGACGGAAGTCAAATTTATGGCTGTTTCTTCAATTTCTTCCATTGGGCTAACGGGGCTTCCCAAAGCGCACCCATGGACTTGTTTGTAAATAGTGTCTTTGTAAATGAAATAGCTGTTAGACAATACAAAGTTCAATAGATAAATGATGTCTTCGATATCGAGTTTTGTAATTATTAATGCGAGGTGTAATGCGTGATCTTCAATTAGTTTCTCTCTAATGAATTCACCAGCTTTGTTGACTGGGATAGCAGTAAGTAACTGAGACAACATCAAATTAAACCACGACTTCGTCTTGTAGAATAGTGGTATTGGATATCTGTTGGGAGAAAACTTGAGAATTGAGGACTGAAAAGCCGTTGTGGTTTGGGATAGGTGTCAAGATGTTGGAGAGAAATTTGGACGTATTGTAGAGAGCCGAACCGATGCAAGTTACTATGGGTCTCAGCGCGTTCGCTTCTTTGTGGAGGAGCCCCGGATAGCTGGTGTGCCATCTTTCTCTCAACAGATAACCAATACCACTAGTTCTACAAGACGAAGTTATGGTTACTCCATCTCTATTGTCATTGTAATTTCTCATTACATTTCAGTACATATATTAAGCGATTTTCATTTCTTTTGTAAGATAACACTATTTTCAGTATAATTTATTCCTTTTCAGTACTTATGTTAAGTAATTTTCATTTCATTTATAGCACTGAATATGACAATAAAATTGTCGAAACATGTTTGTCAAACTTCGAAGTGTTGTGTTTTTATTTAGATCAATCGTAGTTTTGCTGATTTCTAGACCATTTGTACTTATTACTTTTATCCCTTTCAGATCAGTAACACGATACTGTATCATTGGCCAGGAGACTAAAGAGAAGGCATAGAACTGCAGCAAATCTTCAGTCATGAACACCGAATTACCACTTCCTCATCGCTCAACCGTCCAGGTGGTGGGAGAGTCTTTCATCTTTCTCATAATCGACCTGTTGGCCTTTTTCGGCAACTTGTTGGTGTGTGTGGCTATGTATAGAAACCCACGGCTACGCACAACAACTAACATTTACATCACGGCTCTAGCGTTGTCAGACATCCTCAATTCATTGATTGTGCAACCCTTGACACTTGGAACGTTAATGACAGGCCGTTGGGTTGCAGGAATAGAAGGCTGTAAGGTGCACGGCTTTTTCAACCTATTCTTGGCATACGTTTCCATTCAAACGATGACCCTGACGGCTGTCAACAGATATTTCCGTGTAGTGAAGACAAAATATTACCACAAGATCTTTTCCAGTACGAAATCCATTCTCTACTTAGTGGTGCTGTGGGCTGTAATTTCTATCACTGTCTGGACGCCGCCAACTGCAGGATGGTCAACCTACTTTTTCTTTCCCAATAACGCTGTGTGTGCTCAGGTTTTTATCAATGAAATCGCTTCTGTGACCTATGAGGCCATCTTCTTCAACATCATTCCGATAACAATCGTCGCCTTCTGCTACTACAACGTCTCCAAGACCATTCGACAGCACAACGTCAACGTGGCACATTCCCTCAACCAGGGGGGTAGTGGAAGGTCATTGAGTTTGGAGGAGATCCGTATTACCCGTACCCTGTTCGCCCTCGTGGTGGCTTTTGTTCTCTGCACTGCACCAGCATTTACCATATTTGGTATCCTGCGACTGAGGCTTGCATCCTTCACGTCAATACCACGTGGGGTAAGTTTGATGGCAAACGCTCTCATTTTCATCTCCTCTGCTGTGAACCCGTTCTTGTATGGCGTAATGAACACTTCCTTTAGAACCGAATTTAAGGAAATTTTACGTTATTCCTGCAGCAAAGGCCGTTACGAACCCAACTCATCCTCAGGAAACTCCTCCGAAAACCGCTCCATCCAACAGAATACCACTGCTCAGACACTATGATTCATGTCAAAATGCGAACGCGTACAACATTTGGTTATAAATCACGCGTACATTTCGCTTAGACATTAATAGGTTAAGAAATATAAAACTTTACAACCGAGTAAACAATTTAAAATTGAAAATAACGCCAGATCCGTCAAGACGTCGAGCTATTAAAATGGATTCCAACTTACATGCGTTTGTTTTGTGTTACATATTTATTATAAAAAACTGGATCATTGGATAATACAATTCAAGACTACGGGCCTCTTTAGTTATCTATCATCTCAAATCCAACAAGCTCGAGTGGAATAATTGTTAATTATCTAGTATATATTATAAGTACTGAGATGTATTACATAGATATGAGTGTTTTAGTCTAAAATACGCCACTTGCAAATTTCATATGAAACTACATCCGGGATATTTATTAGATACTTATTTGCAAAACATAAAATAAAATTCGTATCAAATGTTTTCCTTGATTGTAATTAGTTATACGTTGTTTCACGTGTGAAAAATATCGTATAGCCAATCATAGCGCTGATACTGTTTATTTCACTAGTGACATCCCAAGTCGAATCGAGTTTTCCGCCTTCGCAATTGCTCTTGGTTGACAACGGTTTCAATGGCTGTGTCGGCTCCTTAAGATTTGTTTTAAAGTTCTGTTGACGAGTTTATAGAAAATCAAGATCAACAAGAACACAAAACGAAAAGCACAACATAATGTTGAATCCAAACAAAAGTTTTATTGAAGAAGAGTTTAACAAGATACTCTGTCAGGGAGTATTTGTATCTTGACTGTTGTTCATCAATTACTAGAACTTAACCCTTTGACTACTGGGAGGTTTTGCCATTTTGAACAATTTTTTGTATGAAAACAATCAATTGGCTTTCGCTAA
>JAOTRI020111051.1:0-13031 GCA_028564885.2 Zoanthus sanctaehelenae | reverse complement strand
TTACTTATTCTAAATTTTGTAAACTGTTTTCTTTGTTCAAAATTACTAATAATTTCCAAGTATTTTTGTTCTTGATACCTGTCATTGAATATTCTATAAAACTTAAGTTTGCTTGAAGTTTCTAAGTTGGTTTTCCAGATATTGGAATATTCATTTGTCATCTTTTTATAGAAACTTAGGAGAGTTGCTTTGGAAAATGGTCTTTGTAGATCGATTGAATCATTTATGTTGTAAATATCTAATATTTTACTTAAATGAGATAAATAACACGGTTTTTGACTATCGAACAGAAACTTGGACATAAGTAAAGCTTGTTTTGTTACCGAATTCTCGGGAAGACTAATTAAGTGATTATAATATTTGAAAATTAATTTATCGATAAAGATCTTCAACGGGAATCGACCAAGTTCAGCCCTACAAGCGGCATTCGACGCTTTGCTGTTCACTCCCAAGTAATACTTGCAAAAGTGTAAGTGCATTTTCTCAATAGGGCTTGTTTCCCACTTTTTAAAGCATTGTTTTTGATAAACTCCCCAAACATCGCAGGCATATGTTAGTATTGGGGATATTAGTGAGTTAAATAATTTGTTAGCTTGTTTCGGTTTCAGTTTTTTAAAATCAACAGTTCGATTAATTTTGTAAAAAGCGTGCCTAGCTTTTTCTCGTGTTTGAGTTAGATGTCCTAGAAAGTTTCCTGTGTTACTCATTTTGACTCCTAAATAAGTGAACTCTTGCACAGTTTGGATTTCTTTTTTGTCAAAAGTGAAAGAGGGGTTTTGCTTTAACTTTTTCTTACTAATAATCATTACTTTTGATTTTTTCTCATTAACTGTCATTTGCCATTTAGAACAGAATTCAGAAACCAAATTTATGCAGTTTTGTAACCCTTCTCTAGATTTTGATAAAAGGACAAGATCGTCAGCATATAATAGATGAGAAAGTTTACATCCATTGGGTAAAATAATTGGATCTGTACGCGTGACGTTATCCAGAAGAAACGAAAACTCGTTTAAATATAAATTAAATAAAAGAGGACTTAAAATACAGCCTTGACGAACGCCACGTAAATAATTAAAACTCCTTGTGCGTCGAGAGCCTAGTTTAATGAAGCATGTTGATTTTGAATAAAGGCTTTTAATCAATTGATAAAATTTTCCATTTATATTGTTTTGAAGTAGTCTTAAAAGCAAACCTTCGTGCCAGACTGAATCGAAAGCCTTTTTGAAATCAATAAAACATGCATAAACTCGACCACCGCTTTTATTAATGACGTACCGATCGATTATGCAACGTAAAGTAAAGATATGATCGGAAGTTCTGAAACCTGGCATAAAACCAATTTGAGAATTATGTAAGAGTTTCTCCTTCTGAATGTATTTTAGAAATCTTTTATTCAAAATTACCATAAAGAATTTACCTAAACAACTTGAGACGGAAATCCCTCTATAGTTGTTAGTATCGCAATGTTCTCCACTTTTGAAAATTGGTGTTAACGAGCTTTCACACCAGCTGTCTGGGAAAAAACCTGATTTAAGAATTAGATTGAATAATTTCAGATATACAGGGCACATAATTTCTATGCTGTGTTTAATCATTTCATTTCTTATTTTATCAGAAGAAGCGGCTTTCTTATTCTTGAGCATTTTGGAGCATGATATAATTTCGTTTTCTGTTATTTCGCAGTTAAGAAAATTGTTTACTGGACTCTGTAGCTTTTCCATTTCAAGTAACTTATTTTCAAGATACTGTTGTTCTGGAGTAGTTTCTCTCTTGGAATGCAAAGAGGAAAAATGGTTAATCCATTGTTGTTCTGGAATTGGAGGAATAATTTCTTCAATAAACTCATCATTTGCAGAATTTAAGACTTTCCAAAAATTACTGTTTTCCGAGTTTTTTTCAAGTTCCGTAAGTTTTTGTGAATGGAAATTGCGTTTCTTTGCTTTAAGTAAGTTTTTGAAATCTTTCAATTTTTTATGATACATTTTTCTAATAATTGAGTTGGAAGGGTTATAATGCTTTTTATTTGAAAGTTGTCTAAGCTCTTTTCTGGCTGTATTACATTCAGAATCAAACCACTTTTTGTGGCAAAATCTACGTTTTTTCTTTTGTTTTTTCTGTTTGAGTTTTAACGACATGTTTGCAGCTCTGATAAAAATAGATTCCGCCATTTTAACAGCTAGGTTAACAGATTTGTCACTTGGAATTGTTTCGAAATCTTTTAATAGAAAAGCATATAGATCTATATATCTATATATATATCTATAGATAGATAGATAGATAGATAGATAGATAGATAGATAGATAGATAGATTGATTGATTGATAGATAGATAGATAGATTGATACATAGACTGGAAAGGTAAACCTAGACTCGGCCTACCACAGGTAGCCCGAGTAAAAACAGCCTGGAACAAAACCTGTAATGTTTTCTAATTCTACTGTAGGACAAAATTAAGACAAACTTTTAAAAACTTGCAATTTTAGCTCCACACAATTTTACATCACAGGTTTTATTACTCAGTGAAGAATTTCGCATAGCTCCCTCAAATGAAATGCCCTAAAAAGACAAGTCGATTGTAAGTGTTGATTGTTGTTCTTAAACCTGAAGAAGAATGCCATAAAAATAAAGAATGAACCACTTTACAACTGCTGGACATTTTAAAGAAGATATTACATAATTGATAGCTGTAAGAAAGATTTTGGACAATAATTTGTAACAAAGACGTGAATTTCGATGCACTGTGCTATGTGTGTGATTTGCGTGACCTTGTCCCGAAGGTCAAATAACACTGTTCCTTCTGCTAGAATACAAATTTAGAGGTAAATCAACCCTTTAGCTTCTCGCTCACCGTTTGAGATCCCAGTAATATTTTTACATAAATTTGTAGTATTTTTATCCCTATTGTGTCCACATATACTAGACAGTGTTATTCTGTGGCACTTTTATGAAATCTATTTTTTGATAAAGTCATTCGACACGGCCTGCCGAGTCATACAAAATGTATGTCTAGAAAATGCTACTAGTGTGGGAAAAAATGAAAACATTTCATAGATTTAAGAAAATGGAGTGAAACAGGAAAACATAACCTGTGTTTTCTCCTAAGGACGACGTTTTTGAAGGCCGCTATCAATAATTTATTTCACTATTAATTTTTGCTCTCTTTGATGTGATATATTCTCAATAATTTTGCGTTTTGAAATAAACTAAACAGATATTAGAAGTTCAGGATAGTTGTGTGATCTTCTAACAAAATATAAAGTATCATTTTTCCGGACGCCAAAATCGACCGGTCGCTTTTTATAAAGACTCACCTTTAAGAACTGAGGACGGGAGCAATGACGACTGAGGTTGTGAAAAATATTATATCTCGTTACGTTTTTTCCATTTTAGGACATCGATAAATTTTCCTTTTAGACTTTGAATAAGATTCTCAAATGTTAAAAGGTAAAAGGTTCATTTTCGAAGGCAAACAAGGATTGTCAAATTTTGTTGTTTGACGTTCTCGTTGTCCAAGGAACCCAAAAAGTGGGCTTGTTGTGACGTTCAGTGAAGACAACGGTGAGTAGCTGGTCAACTTGCTGCATTCCAACGTTCAATTATATTGTTTTGTAATTAAGGCTATTGTTTCTTGCCGTTCGCGTAGCCTTCGCCCTCCTCGCATCTTAAACTAACAACAGTCTAGAAAACTGTAAGTAACGAGAAGCTAGTACCCAATTGTAAGTTCATGTTCGAAGAAAAAAAGAGTTAGTTAAGCTGCCATACTCTCCTGACAACGAGAAACTTAGCAAACGCTTTGTACCCAAATTAAACATATCTACGGCAATTTCATTTAAAAATTGTAATCTTATGGCAAACTAGAAAAATCAGAAGTTAGTTTTATCTAAAAGATCAAAACCAGTACAAATGGAATGTTGTTTACCGTGGTGAATGCATATGCAGCAAAACATATATGTTGGTATAAAAACTAAGCGAAATTTTGTCGTGCGGAAGCGGGAATATCAAAATAAAAACTACTTTTCACAACGCAATCGACACCTCACTACAAAATCTTCAGATGGATTGGTGATTCGATACTTCTCAATCACGGATGGCGGCGTGAGAAAATATTTCAAATGCTGGTTGAATTTTAAAGTTTTATTAAAAACATTGAACTAATTAACTGATTAAGTCTGATAAAGTTTGTTGAAACAGATTTTAATTTGGGACATAATTTCAGCTTTGAGAAATTTCAGCTTCGTTTCGTATTTGCTTAATTGAAAACTATCTTCTTTACGTAGATTCTGACTTTTTAAAATTATTTCCTATGAACGAGTTTTTGCAATTGTTATTCTATCTGAACTCAATATTCCACTTTTATTATGTACTTTTTTTATTAAATTGTTCAAACTAGACTCTTGCTTGAAGTTCGTCGTGTAAGGCGTGCCTTGCAATGCAGTGAACTCGCTTATTAAAAGGGTTTGTTAAGTTTAGTTCGTAGTTTGTTTACAAATATACCCACTTTCTGGCGACAAAATAAACTCGAAATTTTTTAAAATGGACTCGAATTTGCATGAATTGTCTGATTCCTCCTGGACAGTTATAAAAGCGAACTAAATGAATTTTCAGTAGAAGTGTTTAATTTGTGTACAAAGCGTTTGCCAAGTTTCTCGTCAGGAGAGTATGGTAGCTTAACAAACACTTTCTTTAGTAAAAACGCCGTCACATAGGTCAGCTATGGGAGTTGCTCGCTCCTATTTGTGAGCTCCTGCGCCTGCCATTGTACATTTGACGTATGTCGTAAACGTGATTATTTTTTTTCAGTTTTCTAGAGAGCAGCTGATATCAGCGGAAGCTACTTTGTCATCGTGCTGTGTAAAAGGAACTGAATGTAACTAACAACCCAAGTAGACATGCATTGGACTATTGCCGGTTTTCATTTGACGTCATAGCGGCCATGTTGGTGTACTCATAAGAAAAGAATCTTGGTTATATCTTTTGTTGTGTATACCAACATGGCCGCTGTCTATTGTCCTTTGTGTCTCTTGGGATTGTATGAAAACCAAGAATTGGAGTCACACAGGACACCCAAAGTCGTTTTGAAAAATAAAAGACCGCAGAAAGAGCATTTGGTCTACATCACTCACCTAAATCAAGAAATTTACAGCTGAATGTTGCTACATCTGTTGGCTACAAAGCACTGAATTTGGAGAATAAATTTTATTTTATTTTGCATAAATCACTGGAATGAAACGACTGTTTCAGTTGCAAATTTTACGAGCTTCATCTCAATTTACTGAAGGATTTCTGAGACACTGATACGTCATACATGTTCACTTCCGTATATGTTGTAGTAAACCTCGCTTTGCAATGGTCTGTAATTTCCATTGTTTTTGAGCCAACTGCAAAGCAAAGTTTTCTGCAACATATACGGAAGTGAAAATGAATGACGTATTAGTGACTCAGGAATCTTTCTCTTAATTTAGTGTGTAGGTACATAACAATGTTTTCTGCAATTGTATTTTCTATCTATATTTGTGATTTTAATATAATAGCCTTGTTTCATTAAAATTCTTAATAATTCTCTTTCTATTTTAAATTGTTTTGAGATAAACGTAAGTTAATACACAAATAAGTTAAACTTCAAATGTACTGCAGTCATTTTCATTCTTGACAGCATGGCTCCTTTTCGCTGGCTCGAACAAAAGCATATTATATGCTCTGAAAAGAATTTATGGAAAGACGTCCAGCGAAACACAACAAGTGGGTGATTATTGGCCAAGTGCTGTCTATACATCTTTCAACTGTTACCAGTCCAGTTCAAGTTTGGACAATATTGCATGGTGCACATCCATTTACTGCCCCTTTAGACCATATGCTCTATAATCTACGTAAACACTGCGAGCAACCAAGGAACGACAAACTGCAAGCTGAAGTTTGGCGTATCAGGTAAACGCGATGCTTCTAAGCTTGAACGCTCTTCAATAACGACCGGGCGGCAGTTCTGGCAATTGCAAACAGCAATGACTGATCTATCGTCGTGCTGTAGTGGAACTAGAATAAAAGAAGAAAAGAAAATTATTCAGGGAACAACGTGATCAAGCTTTTGGCCCTGTATATTCGGAGAAGAGTTTACCTAAGTAGAACCGTCTAGAAGGGCAAATTAGTCGTACGCTTCAAACAGAGTTATCTTTGACATGACCACTCTTCAATCTTTCATCTTTAACGCGACGCAAGTCAGTTGCACGAGAAACACAAATGTAACTCAACTATCCGGTTCACTATGGTTTAAAGATGGGGTAACATTTTAGCATTGGATTTTTCCAATGCAAACAAGACATGTACTCGCGATTGGTTGTTTGTCCCTTCACAATGGGAATATGCACATAACTAACTAAACTCTGACGTTACACTCGATTGGTTAAAATACTATAAGATTCTCATTTATTTCTCGGCAATCACTTCGACCACTGGCGTGCTAAAGTTAATCTGAATTATTTTACTTAAACACATGCTAATTTATAAAACCTTTACTTATTAAAGAGATTAACTTGTATCCAGTCCCCAACAACACCTACATTACACGAAACCAGCTTGTATACATGCAGACTGTGGGTAATACATGTATAACCTGGTTTTTTATATTCTCTTCTCTTTAAAATGTCAAGAGTTTAAAAAATCCTGCTTTGTATTTAAAAATTATTCACCGAAGTAGAAGTGAATAGTGATGGATATTTAATAAAAGCATGCAGAAACTATCAACCATTTTCACTGAGGTGAAGAATTGTTTTAGTTTCTCCAAAGCTGAATAACTAATACACCAAAGAGGAATTTTATTTGTGACGTTTTTAAACCAAAGTAAAGCGGGAAGCCAGTTTGCTTTTCTTCTGCTGCGCGGTGATGAATACTACTTGGCTATTCACTCACCTTCGAGTTAGCAAATCAGCGTGTACTAAAAACACTATTCACTTGTGTGGTAAATACTAATCTTAAATGTGTTCTCTTGAGGGCTTCATTTCCGTTTTTATTAAAATTTGTTCTAGCTGTCAGAACATATGAATATAAATGAGTTTATTTCTCACGATTCATAAATATGCACCTACCTCGTTTTAATTTACGACACGTTCCACAGCGATTTTGGCAACTCTCCCTCTCGTCGTGTTCCACGGCTATTTTCATATCTATAAAAAAAAAAGAGAATGGTGATAGAAATCAATTGGAGTGTGTCAATTCCCCAAAAAATATTTATTATTAATTTAACAATTAGCCAGAGGCAAGTATATTTAAAATAGGACTTTAGGTCCCCTACAAGGGAAATTACCTAACCGTATCCCCTAAGACATAGAAACCCAACCCACTTACAAGCCCCACTGAAACAAAAGAGAAAATATGATGAATATAAATGAAAACAATAAATAAATAAAAATAAAAATGGGTACTACATTTGGTTGATGTTTTGGGACATTTTTACACAAAGAACTTTATAGGATCGGTCAAAGACATTTTTTAACCTCGCAAAGATAAAGGATTTTAATTTTTTTTTGAAAAATATTGAAGGCTTTCCAGTTTTCTTATATTATCAGGAATAATGTTCCATATGTTGCCGACTCTTATGAAGTATGAGTCTCGAAGAAGAGATGTTCTTGCTGATTTGGTTTTAGAATTAAGTCCTGTAGTACCATGGTGTGTTCAACAATTGCAAAATTCAAAAAGGTCAGTGCAATGTAAATCAATTAAACCTAATTTATATTTAAGGTAGAAAAAAATGTCTAACTATTCCAACCAGTAGCTTAGTGGGAGTAAGTTAAGGTCAATAAGACGTTCTTTGTAGGAAAGACCAGCTGTTCTTCAACAAATAAAGCGAGTTGCTCTACGGTGACTGATTGTTCTCAATTTCATCGTAGAGTTGGGGATTGAGGAGCCCAAAGTTGGAGTGGGGAGCACAGGTGAGACCTTACAAGTGACTTGTAAATGGTCATCATCTAGTTTCTTTAGAGATCCTTGGAGCAATTATGCTGGATAAAGCCAACCATCTGGTTATACACAAGATGTGATCAGTCCACATCAGATGACTGGTGATGGTAACTCCTAGGTCGGTTGCAGATCTTACTATAACAAGTTCAGACATCAATATATAGTACGATCTTTCAGGACAGTTCCATTTTCCTGGAGATTCTAAAGTTAAAACACTTAGAAGGTTGGAAGTATATTTCACTAGCAAGAGACCAGTTTGATAAGGCAGATAGGTCTTTTCGAATGTCAGCAAAGTCACTGTTGTTGTTATGGATGATCTTAAAACATTTTGAGTCATCAGCAAACATAGCTAGTTTGCAATGACTTATGACATTTGGTAAGTCATTAACACCTTATCAACAGTGACTTGGATAACTCCCACAGCTTTTCAGGTTGGATTAGGGGTGGTGGGCATGTTAAAAACAGAGTCGCAGTTATCATGGTCGGTACAGATGGACTGAAAGTACGACGCGAAGGCATTGACACGTGCGCTGCCTTCAGAAAAAACATCAGGACCATAGCAGACTTTGTCTGGAATTGGCGATGTTTTGTTTTTAAATGAAAAAAAGTATGGGGGGCCGAATCAGCCAAAACCCTATTTTGATTACTTACAGATGATATGCTGAATGTATTTCCGAGACCTTTGAATTTATTTTCCTGACCTTTAAATTTATTTCCGAGACCTTGAATTTCTTTTCGAGATTTTTTAATTTCTTTTCGAGACCTTTTGATTTATTTCCGAGACGTTTGGATTTATTTTCGGGACCTTTGATCGATTTTATTTCCAAGACGTTTTATAATCTATTTTTGGAGCTTTCTATTTATTTTCAAGATCTTTGAATATATTTCCGAGACCTTTGCATTTATTTAAGAGGGAACTGAGTACCACTTTCAGATCTTTCTGCGGAGAGAATGGATCAGACAAAATTTAACAGAGAAGAAATTATTGACCTTTTTCATTTTGAAAACAACACTATCCAGTTGAATTAACGATTTGCTTCTTAAGCAGCGGACACTCGATGCAACATTTTATGCAACATTGTGTGCAACAATTTTTTTTAGAGGTGGACACACGGTGGAACAAAATCACGCAACATTTCTTTCTAGTGATAGCATGGCGTGCCTACCCATGTATTTTACAAAAATCAAAACGAATTCCAACCAGAAGTCCTTTGAAAATAAAACTTTTTGGCTGCGTACAATGTTACAACAATAGACCGCGATTCAACTTCAGTTTATACCATACAATGTTGCATGCAACAAAACTCATTTGAAACCCGTTTGAAAAAATCGTAAGCCTTAGCAGAAAGCAAAGTAAAGATACAGAGTCTTGAAATGCTGTAATAAGAAAAAAATGACAACGTTTTATGCTGCTTGAATAAAAATGTATCTATTCAGATGAACTTAGGAAACACACGCAGATAAACGCCTGTACCTTTAACGCCTTCGCTTGTAGAAAGTAACTATTCTGGTGAATTAAAATTTGGTCTTAGCAAATTTGTCGAGTTTGAAAAGAAAAACATTCAAACATTTCTTAAATATGAGAATTTCTCATCTCTTGAGACGCTATAAAATACGAAATCAATTACAACAAGGATTTTTCTCAACACTGTTTGTTGTGATCATCTAAAAAATATTAGATGGCTTCCTCGCCATCTTTTCTTTTATTGTTATGGCCAACAACTCAATAAACTGAACTAAACTGAACTGAACCGATTCCGAGTGTATAATGATATTAGAAACATTTTCACACGTTTTTTTTCTAAAAGAATAAGTAAGTTTTTCCGAAAATCGTTGTTCTTAATTTTTTTGTGATTTCAGCCTCAAATTGTTCCTTATTCTGTTCTCACTAGCAGCTTAAATTGAAAAAACATATTAGAAACAATCAAGGCTTTGGAGAGCGGTCTCACATTTTACAATGCAAATGCAAACCACTTCGAGATCTCTTCTGTTTTATATTGTGTTGCTAGGGTTAAATTTATGTTTTAGTAAAGTCTTTACATAAAATATTTTATAGATATTCAGAGCCTCTGCCATAAATTGTTCTTAAACTGTTCTTAATTTTTTGCCAATTTGAGCCGCGTTGCTCTGATAACGTTGTTCTCATAAAAAAGCGCTTACTACGAAATTCTCACCTGAAGTCCTGTAATGGTAAACGCCACTATTTTAAACTTCAGACAGACTAGTTCAGACATTGCCGAGAACAACTGGAACGAAATCGTGTAAACTCTCTTAAGTGGAAAACGGTTGTGATTAAATTTTGATTAGTTATTAAATATAATTGTATGCCGTCTCTTTTGTATTTACACTCCTTGTTAACGATTTCTTTCGCATACTATTTAAAAATTGAACGCGCGGGAATTAGACTGTTTGGCGGAATAAAATGTTTAATTGATGTTGCAGCAGCTCAATCATAGATCACAGAAACTGATTGCTGGTATTTATAACATAATATGTGTCTATCACCATATAGCCTAAAAGAATTTAAGTTACAGTAATAAAAATAGAGTTCAGTTTTACAGTCATGTTTCTTAAGTGCAACATCATAGGATCACGTGTTGCTGCTGAAGCTACAACCTTTAACTACACTTTGAGA
Source organism: Zoanthus sanctaehelenae (assembly GCA_028564885.2). Taxonomy (NCBI): domain Eukaryota; kingdom Metazoa; phylum Cnidaria; class Anthozoa; order Zoantharia; family Zoanthidae; genus Zoanthus; species Zoanthus sanctaehelenae. Next base: position 2,446 of record JAOTRI020111051.1, on the reverse strand, counting down.
TCTGGAGCGCGTTCAGTAGAATCTGGGGTTCAATAAAATTTTTGAAATGGTCGGTAGTTTCTTTTTTTCCTTTTTTAACGCAATTGTTACTTTTATCATCATTGTAGTATAATATTGTTATATACTTACTAAGACTAAGAGTAAAGGAAATTACCGCAGGTCGAAGATTACGCCAAACATAAAAACATTAATACTATTTGAGACTCGAGATTGCGTAAAAAGAAAAATTGATAATTCTTTACATAATTGATTTCAAAGAATGTTTGCATTTCCCGCAAATTCTCAAGACGTAAATTAAGGTTAAGCTACTGAATCAGATATAACAATCGTTTAGATATCCCATTGTGAATAAAGTTTGTAACATTGAGAAGTTCATGCAACGTTTCAACTACACTCATTATTTATAAGAACGTCGAATTTTTCGACTGAGGCTGAACGTTCTTAAATATTTTCGGTATATCAGCCTCGAATGTTCTTAAACATGTTCTTAAAATCTCTTTACTACTGATTTTAGACAATATAAATAATACATGTCCCGTATGACTAATTTTGAACAATTGTAATAATTTGTGTTATTAGTGAAATAAAACTGTACTGACTTTCTTCCCAGTTTTGCAGTTTGTCTCAAGAACTTTACCTGAGAAATGCAATTTGATAAATGAAAAACCTGTCATGCAAAATTGTTTAATATCCGCAAACTTTAGTCAAGAAGCCCAAGCAAAGGTTTCAATAACACTATGAATTACTTCATCATAAATAAATGTTCTTCACCTTTCCTCAGCGAGCCTAAGCGTGTACTCAATACAATTTTAAATTTTTGGTGATTTTCAGCTCCGTGTTCTTATGCTTATAGAAAGGATTTTTATAAAAAAAGAGTTTACTTGACAAGATTTCTGTATTCTCTTGACATCTCGCTATACCTAGCACACAACAGCTGGCTGGCTAATCGATGCTCCCATAGTTTTACGGTTGTTAGATGTCTGCTGATAGCAAAAGCTATTCAAGACAGACAACTAAAGCATTGAAGCATTAATTAAGGCCAATTAATAGATATAGATAAATTTTGGTTACTTATAACATAACATAATTTTCAAATAAATGATGAAAATTGTTAAATATACATGACTGTACGTCTGGTTACCTTGTAGTTGGTAAGACGTCAATCTATCGTGCGGGAGGCTCGGGTTCGATTCCCAGCCGCACTAAAGGTGCTGCCTTTGCTCTAAGTACTGAAAAACAATTTAGTAAAAAACATTGAATAAATATGTAAATTATACACGTCAGTAAGTATTCTTTCTTTTATACGTTGTATAATTTTCATAGTTATTACTAGATTGTTTCTTTAGAAACACTCACGCAGCTCAAACTAGTTTACCACTATATAGTTTTCTACTTTAGATTATTACTGCCGGAGCACTGTGCATTTTGTCCTCTTTCAGAGTGCGCGCCAACCGGGCTGCAGGTTTTCATATTTTCAGCCTCACACGAGCTTTTTTTAACTTTTTTTTTGAATTTGTGGCCAATGTAAGGCTCAGTTTGTTATTATAAACGCGTGTAGTACGTTAAAATGAAGAATCAGGACATATACAATTATACTAAATTACTGAGAAATAATCATTGATTAGCATAATTTGCCAAGATTAAGATTGATAAAAATCAGGTAAATTTGGTAAAATTTTTTTTCCTTTAAAAACAATTTTATAAACGTTTTGGAACTCTGACGATGAACTAAATGTTCCCAAACGTTAAGTTTTTTAAACAAACACTTTTTACCAAATTTAACAATTATAGATTAGTGTTGTGCGTTGAATTTTTTTAAAATAGCTTTTCCAAAGAAGCTGAGAACAAAGATTTTTTAACTGAAGTTTAGAAACTCCCGGGGAGGGGAAACTTTCAAGTGTAATCATTTTCAATCGTAATTGGGTAAGAATACCTCATGGCAAAAAATGATCTCTAAAAAATATAAATAACCTTCGATTTTTCTCTGAAAACTGCTGAAAAATACCAAATTGCTAATCTTGACCTCTAAAAATACTTCGAGCTTCCTTATAATACCAATATAGGGAGTACCCTCCCCCAATATCATAATTTGCACATTTTAAATCTTGTTCTGTTTCTTGGGGCTGCCTGTGTATGAACAAGCTTTACTCTTCGACTGTTTTTTTCAGTCTCTTCTACTCACTTTAGCAGATCACAATGAATATTTGAAAGTTGAATGGCTTCAGAAGAACTGCATACTCGCAATCGGTTTGGAAAATATATCTGATATAAGCACGGTTCTTCTGGAAACAAACGCAGCGCTATTAAAATTAATTTACCGATATAAAGTGTTTTTAAAAGTTTTTTGATTTGCATTTGACAGGTATTTCAACGGTTGGCATTAGATAACATAGGGTGAAGCTGTCTCGACTGCTCGGAATTTTCCGATCACCGTGTGACGTCATCA
>JAOTRI020111040.1:0-13032 GCA_028564885.2 Zoanthus sanctaehelenae | reverse complement strand
TTTTGACCTTTGGTTAAGTAAGTGACGATTTTCACCAAGTCTAAGGGAACATAGTTCAGTTGGACTGGTCAACCTGTGAATACTGTAGGTGGTCACATAGTAACACCCATGAAACAACTACGAGGTGAAAGAACTGCCATCTTTCATACCTTGAGGGCCTGAGTATGTGTCCAGTAATTTACCTGACTGTGAACAAAGAGATATTTAGAATGAAAGACTCTGCTGTAAATAGCCAAGTTTGGCATTCATTAGATCAATAATTAAAAATTAATATGAGAGGTGTACATCGAGTGCGATGAGCAAGTTGTTTGACGATGAGCAGAAGTTGTTCCCAGTCCGAGAGGTCTGGGGCCAATTGCTTTGAAATCAGTATTTAAAATCAGCCCATAGACCACTTTCATAAATGGCGACCATTTAAAACTATTCTTTTGTCTTCATTTATATTAGCCTCTCTAGCCTCGTTTGGGAAAAGATATTCTTTTGAATTTTCTGCTTGGACACGAGGCTAGTGAGGCTAATTTGAATGAAAACAAAAGAATACTAAAATGGTCGCCTTTTATGATAGAGGTCTACATATATATGTACGTCTTCCGATCGAAGAAAATCGATTTGTTGGTGTTTAGAGGAGCGTACGTGATAAGTGCATCCTTCGGGAGGTCTGTCACGTTCTCCCATTTACTAAGGTTTGGTGAGGAAGGAACATTTGGAGAAACTTTTATTCCAGTGTCAAAGACAAAATTGTTCAGCCTGATAAAGACCGTGTTATCCACAACAACTCCTGAGAAAGGAGAAGGAAGAGGGTGACTCTGTGGTACTTCTGACCAGCGGTCGCTCTGTTTGCAGTAAGCTTCAACCGTAGAAGTTTTGTCACCAAAACCTCTTCCATCTGCTATTTGAACTCTTCCGGCTTCGGTGATTACAAGTTTTCCTTTGTAACCAAATGCATTGCACGATACGCGATTGCTCAGATTATCTGACTTCCTTATCCACTCATTTTTTAAATCGTCATACATCCATGTCTGTGATTCGCCAACTGCATAAACGCATCCATCTGCAACTGCCCAAGTCCATTTAGCACTACTATGACGACTCTTCTCAACTTTGGCACACACTTGCCAAGCTTTCTTTACGAAGCTGTATCTTTCAGTTCTGTTGTCTCCAAAGGCATAGAGATATTCTCCTAGAACAGATAGTTTGTAATGGTATGTAAAGTATGAACTACTAATCATCGGAGGCAGTTCATCCCAAGAGTTTTTGTCAATATTGTAGCGATAAATTTTCTTCTCACTTCCAACGAACACAAAATTCCCAAAGGAAACCAATGAATAGCAATTCTCTCTTATTGGTATTTTTTGTCCAAATGTCTGCCACATTTTTTTTGTTACATCATAATACTGCAAATCCGAGTTTGGCGCAATAGCAATCAATACCTTCAAAAAAAAACAAAATAAAAAATACACTGAACTACGTTAAAGAAAACATTACTCATCATCTATATCAACAATATGGACTCAACATAAACATACACTTTCTAAATGAGGTTGAGAAATATTTAACCCTGCGATTGGTCAAACTGCATTGAGTTCCCGGTTTCGCGAAGATGTAATACAACAAAAATAATTATAGTTACAGCTTTTGAAAGAAGCATTGCAAGAAAACGCAGTAAAAATTAGTGAAAATTAGGTTTAACAGCGATAATAATACTCCGGAGTTTTATGACTGGCATGTTTCGGCAGTTGCCATTGCCATCATCAGAGTATAAAATGATAATATGATAATAAGTATAAATACACAACTCGTAATAGTAATTAGCATAAATACAAAGATTAGCAACAAATCTTTAGGTTGGCATGCTTTACCTGTTGATTTAAGGAAGGCTTAATCCAATTAATATGTAATGCCTTCTTTATCCTTAGGCTGAATTTAGTGCTGGCAGAGTCAATTATGGTAAAACATTCTTACTTTAGAGCATACATCACTGCATGCCTTTGACTCCAGCGCGCAGGTGTTTGAAAACGTTGCAATTTTTGTCAGCACCAAGATCTTCACGAACACGTGTCGAAAGGTGACGAAAAGTTTCACCTAATGTAGCCGACGTTACAGCCTGCACAAACAAACTTGTAAACGAGACGAGATCTTGAACCTCCTGGAACTAAATCTTTGGTAGTGAAAAAACGACCAATCCTAAAAGAAGTGAAAACTAGTTGTACGTTGATACTTTTACAATAACGTTTAGCTAAAGCATGTATGCGTTTTCGGGCCAGACTAGAGAAGGGTCCAATAAAAAGTCACTTGTAATAAAAAGATTCAGATTTTTCTAATTTGATATTCAGATAACGGTTGAGGGATCTTTCAATGATATGTGACGAAAAATGATTTTTCTTGAGGTTGTCGAAGACTTTCTGGATAATTAAATTAAACCCAAACCAAGTGTTATTGATTTTATATGTCCGGTCTATAAGTGTTCTGATGAGGTCAATCTTGTAACGAAAAAGAACCAAACTAAAAAAATTGGTGAGAAGACCAGTGTAACACTTCAGTTCCGGAAAACTGAAGTGACAGAAGTGGCTGAGCTATTGTCAACTAGGGCATCCAGAAATGAAATTTTATGATCTAATTCTTTTTCAAACGTAAATTTGATGATGGAATGTCTACTATTTATAAAGTGATCCGCTTCCTCTTCAGAGTTGAATAAACAAAACGTGTCATCAACATAGCGTCGATAATAGAGAGGTGCTAAAGAACTGTTGTAATATTCTAACCAGATATGTTCATGATGGCCCAGAAATAGGTTAGCCAATACAGGTGCCAGGGGAGACCCCATGGCCACTACGTCTACTTGATGATAGTGATTATTTAAGAAATAAAACATTTTTTCTGTGCCTTCACAGCGCTATGAAAACAGAGGTGCACGTTTGGGAGAATTCGAGAGCTGATCAGTGAAGCACGAGACGCAGTCGAGTGTTTCAATGATCTGCTCGAGAATTCCCTAAACGTAAGCCCAATTGTTGAAAGGCTGGTTGCAAAACTTCAAACGAGTTATTTATGAATACTGTTTGTGTTTTTCTAGGAAAAAGTTTTGTTAATCCCAAAATTACAGCTAAAATCTCTCCTTGTAACTTTGGAAACAAGATCGTGGGTCAAACATTTAACCCTATATTAGTGCTAATCGGTTTATGTACAACTGGGCCCTGTAGTTCATTCGGCCTTGAAGTCTAATTGTTAATTATTTGAACCTTGTACTCAGGCGACCTTGGTCTTATATACGAGCCTAGTGGCCCATAAGGCCGGCGCTTATCTCTGGTTTCTGTAGTGTTAAGCAGATGAGGGTCTTTGACTCCCAATCGACGGGACACTGATTCATCGCAGGTTAGCTACCAACAGACACTGGAACTCATTCACCTACCCCGGAAGGATGGAAAGCTAGGTTGGCTTTGGCGGAAAAGACAACACAAATACTCGAATGCTGGGATCGAACTGGGGACCTTGTGCTCCCAGATGAAAGAATCTGAATAGGGGGTTGTTACTTCTTTTATTTTACTTTACTCTTCTCTGATCTCCTCCATCCCTACTAGTAGTTGGTCACTGACTACTTTTCAATGCTGATTTACACTGCGGAGACGGATACAAGGTACCCTTGTACGGAAATAAAATGAAGGAAACGATCAGAAGCAGATTTATCAGATTAACGTCCCGCATTTTTGAATTGCAACCAATTTGGAACTTTGGATAAACTTGCCCCTAGAGGGCTGATCATGTAACTGCATACCAAATTTAGAATCTGTCATTTGATATTCACATTTAAGCATTTCACTTCTTGAGTTCCACGTTTCCTACTTTACAACCAACCTTGTACCCAGGTCCTTTCATCAGTTAACATTCTTTCCCTGACGAAAGAAGCTCGGTACCAGGTTGTTTCAGAACAAAGTTGTTTATAGGGTGGATTGGTTAGAAAATTCGGCGAACTACAAAGAAGATTAAATTGTTTCTTTGTGTCGCCAGGGGCCGCGCATCATTTCTAAAAGTGGGGTGGCCGAAATAAACTTATTATTAGTGTCTCCCGGAGGCGCCCCCACACTGGGTGCCGCAGTGAAAATTTTCGTTTTTTAGTCCTTTAGATTACTGGAAAATGCATTTCCAAGTGTGTTAAAACAATGGAGCTTATGTAAAAATTCTATCTAGACATTCATATAAAATCAAAATTCTAAAAAAAAGTTGAGTGTTCCCCCCCATTCTGTTGCGCTGCCCCTGTTCATGTCCTATGCACGGTCACGGTTAGGATCTTTAGTTCTAGGTGTGATTCTTCATTAGTCTATTGGTCGTCTGCTCATTTACATCAAAAGCCATTTGTTATTTTTGCAAGGTCAACGTTACATTTCAATAGGGAAAAGTAGAACAGTACAAAACGTACAACAAATGAAATATTCAGGTTCTTGTGTGTACATCGACTGTTATGTTACTGTATAGTGAAAACCCCATGAGTGCAGTCAAGTACGAGAAAGAACGCAATTTAAATTGTTAAAAATGGGGTAAAAATGTTTACACTGGCTTGAAATATTAAAAATGGACGTTTCGGCTAACAACTATAGCCTTCTTCAGCATGGATAAAATAGAAAAACGGCGTCCTACTTAAAAACATATAAAATAGAAAATCTCTATGGGATTATTGTAAAAATAAATGTGTGGGCATGTGATATTTAAATGTAAAAGTGTGTAACGCTGAGATTGTGTGTGAAAAAATGCATGCAAGTACGACACGGCAATGTATTAAAAAATAAAATAAAAATATAAGTATAAAAAAAAAGACAGTGTCTAAAGGAATTCTAAAAACCATTAAGACTAACTAAGTACTAGTGTACTCAATGTAAAAATGCTGTGACATGTAAATGTGTGAAAAATATGTATGAAATTATGAACAAAAATAAGACGAAAACACAATAAAATGACGTGTGAGACTACTCTAAAAGTTCCTAATATTTTTATATACATTGGGCAGTGAAATGTATTCATTGATGGCATATTCGTCTCCAATGGAATGCCAAGCTTCTAAAATCAATTGTTGCCTCCATGCCGATGATCTGTCAACAATTCTAGCACTCTGTAAGTCTATTTCATGGTTATTGAGTATGTGGTGTTTGGTCAACAGGGAGTTCTCTCAATTTTAGGATGCCTGGCTACAAACCGTATATTTTTAACGCAATTTAAATATTGTGACTCATCTGCGGAAAGGGTTCGGAAAGAATGAGGAAGAAATGCAAAATATCTATTAAGTTGGACTTTATTCGCCTAAAAACATTTTATTTGTAAATTACATTAAATTTCAAACATTTTTGTCACTGGCAGCTGCGTTACAATCAAAGAAATTTACAATACATTCCACAACCCTACACATTTTCTTTACAATAACATCTAAACAAATCATTTAAACATGACAGTAAAGACAATTAAATTTGGAACAAGCATTATAAAATTACAAGATATATAACACCTGTTTAAGTGAGGTTGAATAAAGGTTTTGTAACACAGAAGAATGCAATTGCGAAAGCCTGATTATGAAATATGTGCAAAGAATTAGAAACTTCACGCGGCTACAATTGCATCCTTGAAATTTCCTCTATCAAATTTGTCTGTATAAACGAAAGTTAATCAAACAAGAGCTCAAAACCTTGATCTGTTTGACAGTTCTAAGACTTGAAATAGAAATTACAAAATGCTATATTCCTTTCTTCACAGTCAATCACGTACTACGTAAGATATAACGCTAGATGAATTTACTGAAATAAATAAAGTTCAGAGATCATGTTGTTGATTTTTAAAGAATATAAGCACTAGCTCTTCCTATTTCTGAAGTCTCAAACATTGACAAATATAATTACTCTTGATGTTAGCATTGTATTTGCAATGTGTTCCAGGAGAATTCCGAACATTCTTGGGCTGGGGGAAAATTCAAGGATTCGTAACAGTTTAAACTGACAGAGAAATTTTTCACATTTGCATACAGTGCAGTAGTGTTTGCGCTTCAGAAATATTTAGTTTCCTTAACTTGACGAGTATGGTCTAAGCTTTTGGATGACAACTCTTAGGGTATAATGATCGACCTCGGCTGCGTTTAGGGGTTGTTAGGAGTTCCACTGATAAAAACAGCAGGACTCGAAATTGCGACAGATACCGTCGCATTTGTCACTAGCTTTTTACTTTTGCGACCAAAACTTCAACAGAAGTCGCAATTTGGTGAGAAATATTTATCTCCACCAGCTAAAGTAAAACAAATTATCCTCCAGAAATTGCTACCTTATCGATACTTTTCGATTTTTTAAAATTTTGCGACTAAAATTTTGCAACCAGCCAAAAAAAATGCGAGCATGAAATTTTATTAATCTTGAACAATGAATAGATTTGAACAATTAAGTTTTTTAATTCCATTGATCAGCAATCTCGATCTAGAGAAGAAACTGTTGCTTAAACCCAGGGTTAAAGATAACAAGCCGTGACCAGAAGTTTTATTCTAAAACTGCCAACACTGGAACAGCCAGCAAAATGCTAAAGACGTGTTCACACTAGATGCAATGAAAACAAGTGTGAATGTCACTTGACGTAGACGCAACAAAAAGTTAAATTTCCTTTTTCTTACGCACACCTTGCGCTTGCGTTTGCTCTTGGTTGACAAATTTCCAAGTGTGAATGGGGGTGACGCAAACGCACACATAGACGCCTGCGTATCTTGCATCACTTGCGTCGCTGATAAGAATGTCTTTGCGCTTGCGTCTGCGCTTCCATTTGTGTTTCTAGTGTGAACACGCCTTAACGAGCTTGTGAATGTGTTGATCTAAAAATGAAATCTGAAATCTGAAATCTTTTTGAACAGGAAATTTATTGTCTTGTACAAGCAAGGTAGGTGTTTTAATTTGATAACCCGAGTTCAATCTAGCTGTACATAGCTTAATTGGAATTTACCTTCTTGTACTTAACTGCACTAAAAACTCTTAAAAACAAAAACTCAACAGAGAATATTGTAGTGAGAACGGAGTACTATAACAAATGTTTTCTTTGTAATTAAAGAGCTTATATAAAGCATATTTGTAATATAATCTAAGATACGTTGCAAACAGTTCGCTCAGCATTTAGACATTAAGTATTAACACAACACATGGTTTTGAATGATATATAAATAAATATTTTAAGCTCTTAATAAAATGCTTTAAAATTTCTAAGAATAAAATGTCATGAAACTAACCAAACGTTTTGAGGAATAGCAACAGACACCTAACAGCTGCAAAGGAATTAATTGTTTTTTCTCAAATTGTTTGAAAATAATTATAATAACTAAATATAGGAATTTACTTATATTATCATCTTACTGAGGAAATCTTATAAGGATTATTTAAATTACGAGGTTCTAACATGAAGTATCTAGCATCTAGATTTTAGATGGTGCAACGAGAACACAGAATACGTTCATGTTTTGTACAATTGGCCACTACAAAAAATACAATAATACTTTTTGCTTGTCAACCCAAAATTTTGCATAAGCATTGTTTCCAGTTTCTCTTGGGACTGACAATGATTCCAAGTGGAACTGGAAACAATGCTTATGCAAATTTTTGGGTAGACAAACAAAAAGTATTATGGTATATTTTGTAGTGGCCAATACATAGACCTTATTCATAAATGGCAGCAATTTCGATGTTCTTTTGTATTGGCCCTATTAGCCTCGTTTTGAGTAACATATTCCTTTGAAAGTTTAACCCCAGAATAAGGCTAGTAGGGCTAATTTGAATAAAGACAAAAGGATATTAAAACGGCCCTTAATTATGAATAAGGTCTATAATTATAGTATTATTATATATATAACACTGTAAAAAATTGATATATTTATATAAAAAATAAAATTTAATGCTAACATTGCTAGATCATATTTATTTTCGTATTTGAGAAGTTATCCATTCCAGTCCTTGGTACAATCTGAAACAACAAAGTCTGAAGATTAATTCATTTTAACGCCAGGCTTCTCTTTTTCAATCTTATTTTACAGACGAAAGAGCTTAGTCCAGTTCATCCCACTCGCTCCATGACACATCTAGGGTTTGCAAAAAGCTAATTCCTTTTACAAGCGGATGAGAGTCTTTGACTCCCCCTGGACGGGACACTAATCGGTCGGAGGTTACCTTCTGGCAAATGCTGGTACTCATTTACCCACCCTGGGGCCAGTTGTTCACCTGTAGTTTTGTTCTCAACCTTTAAGAGATGTATTTGATCTGTAAATTGGGGATTTACAAGTTTTTTCGAAGGAAAACCTGAGTAGTATATTAAAAGAATCGTAATCTTTTCCCTCGAGAAGAAATTGCTGCTTTAAGTTTTGCTTAACCCAGGGTTAACTTTAACCTCCCTTTGAACAACCCAGCCATGGAAGGATGGAAAGCTGAGTTGGTTTACAGTAGGCAGAAAAGAAGCTTAAGGTCACACAAATATTCAAATCGTGGAAAGTGCCGGGACCAAATTGGGGACCCTCTGGTTGGAATGCACAGATCTTACCAACTGTGCCAACCATGTCCCCCCTGGGTTTGCAAAAGGGGCTCACATTGAGCAACCTCCCACCCACACGTGTAAAAAATTTTAAACTTTGAGTTTATCAAATAGTCATTTCAAGCATTTTGCTCAAAAATTTTGATCTTTGAAATACTGAGTTAAGGGACGTGATTCACTGACAAATTATATTATGCATTCCTAAACTTAGTAAATGGTCAAAATAGAGGGGTGCAGCACAGTTAAGGGAATTGGTATTGCAGTCTGACTTTCCCATGACTGTGTAACTTTGATATCTAAGGAGTTTATTCTAGAAATATTGTTTAGAGTCATTACAAGAAAAAATGATTATTATAATTATTATTATTATCATTTTTATTAATAACAATAGAAAATTTACTACTAAAACTGAATCTAGCTTTTTTTAGGGAGTAGATAAGTCTTTTGCTTATGAGTAATACAACCATGCCACAAGAGAGTGGAACGTTTTTTTTTTTAAAAAAAGAAACAACTTTAGAACAGAAAAGTATAATTATAGCTTATTTTTGTTTACACCAACTGAACCTATAGTAATTAATACTTTAATGATAAATGTTATGTGACCAGATTGTTACCAAACTGTCCTAAAACTACATAGATGCAAAAAGAATTCTCATGTACATAGTGTTTCTCTCTGACTTGCCTGATTCCTAAATATAACAGATGCGTTATTTGAGCCACAACTGATTCCAGATACTCATTAAAAGATCTCTGATAATATTTTTAGAACATTACTTATTTTTATTTCTGGTCAACCCAAAAGGGAAGAAGAGGAATCATGGGGGCATGAGTGGTGGTTGCAATTTGTTGCACTCGCTTAAAAATATTGTTATTTTTAAATGTTTTGAAATTAATAAAAACTCTACACAAGCTGAATGTTTTGAGAGAAATCACTAATCATCATCAATCAAATTTTGATCCGGGTTTATTCCCATAAATGGGGGTGGCTGGATTTACCCCACTCTGGCAGCAATCTCTCCAACTCCCACTCTCCATATTGCTCGATTAATTGCAACCTCCTTCTTCACACCAACACTCTTGCTCTCCTTCTTCATTTGTATTTTCCATGTCTCCCACTGTTATCCTCGTTTTTCTCCCCTTCACTTCAAACTCCAATGCTTTTCTCAAAACATGCCCATCATCCCTCCTTATTTTAGTCCTAACTGTAACAATACCACTAGATTCAAGGACACAATTACCCTTCTCCTTATTTTAGTCCTAACTGTAACAATACCACTAGATTCAAGGACACACTTACCCTTCTCCTTATTTTAGTCCTAACTGTAACAATACCACTAGATTCAAGGACACACTTACCCTTCTCCTGTTAAAGCACAACAAGCCTGAAACAAACCAAGATAACAACATCAGAACGTTTTTATGTGCTGTATTCTTTCACAGGAGTTGTATGGATTAGTTACAAATTACTCTTAGTACTGACTGTTGGTGCTTTGATGAAATTTTCTTTAGTTAATGAAAATCAACTATAGTTATCAGTGGCTCATTGGAGCTGGTGTATATTTATGGTTTATCTTAGTAATGTTTTGTAAATGAGTAGACCTTGCACTGGATACAATAAATGCTTAACAAGACCATCCTTTCCCAATCCTAGTTGTTCAGTGGAGACAGTGTTTATTTCTGGTTTCTGTAGTGTTAAGTAGATGATAGTGAAACTCCCACTGGAAAGGACACTAATTTATCGCAGGTTAGCTCCCAGCAGATCCTGGAAGGATGGAAAACCCAGTGACCTTATTAGGTGGCAAAGATGTTTGCATAGAGAGTTAAATCTTGACAGGTTGAGGGATTGTGTGGCTAGTAGCAGAGATCTTACTGTGCCATCCACAGCACCATTGTCATTCTCTCTACACTTGGCTTAAAGACCAACAGTACTTACGGGTTACTATAACCCTACAAATGGTCTAACAAGTATTTTGTGCACCTGAATGGTCACTCTCCTACAGGTCTAAGTGTGATAGCCTAGTGGTATAAAAAGATGGAGCATCAAAATAGTATTGACCCCCATTTTGCTAAAATATAAGATAATTTCATCCTTAATTTTATTTGTACATTCTTTTTTGACTGTTAGTAGGTTCATACTAAAGCACTTAGTCCTCTCAGCCTCATGGACTACCGTTTTGAAAAGCCTAGTAATGCCAAGGGCAACAATTGTAGGGCAAACAGAGAACTACATTGTATGGTATTCACTACAATTTTATAATATTCCATGAGTGAAAAAAGAGCTAAATCTTTAAAGAGCTAGCAGCTCCATGGAGTAAATAAATAAATCAATAAATAAAATACTTTATTTAATGTCAATTGTGAAGGAAGTGGTCACATACTCTTCTTCGCAAGAGCTACTGTTTAATTGCTTGATGTTTTAGATTTTGGTGTAAAAGTCAACTTGCAGAGGGAGCTAGCACTTTTTTAAATTTCTGTAGTGTGAAAAGGATGAAAGTCCTTGACCTCCCACCCACATGGAAAACCAACTCATCATAGGCTAACTGCCAGCAGATGCAGGGATGCATTTACCAAACCAAGAAGGATAAAAAGCTAAGTTGGCTAAGGCAGGAGAGAAGGGGACATTGTGCTTGGAAGGCTGAGATCATACAAGGTTTGCCAATCACACTCACATTCCATAACTAAAAACCTTTTTAAATGTTGTAGTATCCATTAGGAAATTTACAAGTTTCCAAGAGAAATGACGTATACTAAGCAGTCTATTAACTAACCTGTATATGCCAGCCATGATCTTTAATTGATGTTAGATTTAACTGTTCTGAGATCTCAGCAACTGACATTGAGCCCTACAGAACACACTGAGCTAATTCAGAGTTTGCTTGCATAGGTTTAAAGATTACAATTACCATAAAATTGATGCTTTAAAATTGCACAGGAAATCCAAACGGGAGGTTTATTTAAGAGAGGCACAAAAACATTATGTTAAGAGTGAGTGTCCTTTTTAACTCTGGAGAAAACTTTTAAAATCTAAGTGACTTGAAAAAGTGCCTACAGTAATCATTATGAGCTGATTGTTCAAAATATTATTGACAATGAAGTTCATTAGGATAATTCTGTTAACATACATCACTACTTTTTTTTTTATTCTACATACTGCAGGGCTTGAAGTAAAAAAAAATTATCTAGGTGCATTTTTGTGAATGGTTGCAAAATTTTAGCTGTTACATTTTTTGAAAAAAGCTGAAAAGACGCAGTTATTTTAGCAACTTCTGGCAAATAATTTTTTTATTAGCAGTCTGGACGGAGATGTTGATTGATCCCAAAATTGTGAATATTGTTGAAGTTTTAGTCACAAATGGAAAAATTCAGTCCCGAATATGACCCTATCGGTTGCAATTTGGAGCCCTGTGCCTTTCTTTTATCAAAAAGTAGCATTTCAGGCTATTGCCAATGAATACAATTGTTCCATTTTTACATTTTGTCAATCTCAGTGATTCATTTTGCCTTGCATAATGCATATTTTACGCATTACATTCAGTAAATACCCATTGGTTTCTGTTGACCACGTCCCGAGTACACATAACCCTTCAACTCCTGAACCGGCCAAAGGGGGCCCGTAAAAAATGCTCATTATTCCTGAACCGGCAAGCAGGCTCCATTTTTCCCCTTCTCACCTCCCCCTCTAGTCTTTCATTGTTTTTTTTTCTTTTAGAACTGACAATAAATAGCAAATCAAAATACAATAACCAAGCATATGATTTTCTTAACATGAGGGAGATAATGAGAGTTGAAAATTGACTAAAATGTGATTGTAAATTCAAGATGGCGATGGTGCACGCTGGGCTAGTTGTTGAAAATTATGTTGGACTTAAAGGAAAAACCCTAAAGATATTAACCAAGAAGCAAACAAGCCATTTTTAAAACAGATACCTGTTGCATTCAAACACTTCTGAAAAACCGGGGTTGTTACAGAAACTGTACTTTTCCTTTTTATCATTTTTTTACACAAAATAATGAGCACTATTATTAAAATTATTAACGTTTTGTCACAAAGGCATAACTTAGCATTTGTATTTTAAAAGTTAGCAAAAAGAACTTGCAAAAAATTTCAAAAAGACTTTCGAAACTCCAAGTGTGGCCCAATTGGTGGACATGTAAAGTTATTATCAGATATTTATTGCTGAAATTTCAATTGGAATTAAAAATAAACTAGTTACTGCAGTAATATTTACTGCTAATTTTATTTTTTCTACAAATACAAGTTTGTGTTCCGTTTTACAGTTTGTAATTTGTTTAACCCTTTACACGCCAAGTTTTCTGGTTGAATTTATACCACATTACGACACATTTTAAACGAAGTGCTATTTCTCAAACTTGAGGAGTGAAACTTATATCGACATAAAGTCTGATAAAAAGTCTACACAATGGATAGTGTTTCACACATTTTAATTGGTATCCATAGCAACAGGCTACTCCTAATTTGCATACATTTGATAGATTTTCTTTGCAAAA
>JAOTRI020111039.1:0-23661 GCA_028564885.2 Zoanthus sanctaehelenae | reverse complement strand
TAAAAGAATATTCTGTAAAGTATTGGATTGAATATATATTTCAATGGATTAAATTTTGCTACAATTGGCTTGCCATAGCAAGAAGTTTTATTTTCATGTATTAATAATCAAGCCCTGAAAAGGTGGTAAAATTAGGTTTATGATTTGAGGGACAACAATTATTGTTGGTGAAAAATGATAGTTTACAGTGTTGAAACATTGTTTCAAGTATAAAAATTGAAATTTAGATACCTTTACAGGTGTACATCGCAGAAATCTCAAGACCAAACATGCGGGGTGCACTTGGAAGCTCAAACCAGCTGTCAATCAGTTTTGGGATTACACTGGTTTACATTCTTGGCGTATTTATCGAGTGGCAATGGCTGGCTGTAATTGGAGCTGTTATTCCAGTCCTTCTCATTTGTCTAATGATGTTTATGCCAGAGACTCCACGATGGCTTCTCATTAACGATAAGCCAGAGAGGGCTGCCACGAATCTCAAATGGCTACGTGGTGCGGGACCTCACATTATTAAGGAGCTCTATGAAATTGAATCCAGTCAGCTGCAAGGTAAGATTAACTTTCAGATGAGAATTTTCCTTGGGCACGTTTCTTCAATTTTTAGCTGCTATTAACTATTCAGGAGCAGAGGCTGGGGCTGAAGGGATCCATATACAAAGTGTGGCGCGTGGCTATAAATGCGCCCGTGTCCCAGGCAATTTGTACATTCCAAACAGCTTTCTGAGATATAGAGATCTAATCTCTTCTTTTTCATTCAGACAATAAAATGCAATCAAAAATTTCTCGTTTCTTTTCTGTTTTTATGTCTTTATAGTTGGCAGAGATAAAAAGAAATCTGACGGGTTTTAGCGCTTTAATTTAATCACCGAAAACAAACCTCATGAGCTCACTACTTGCTCTGGATCTTGCACACGTTTACGATGCTGACAAAACACCCTTTTAATTTTATGAGTATGACGTTTTTATATTGTTTTTGAAGTGAATGAACTATTTATTTGGATATATCTGGCCTTTGAACTTAGATAGAAACATTTTTATAAAAAAAATTAGTTGATCACCTTTGACTTGTTATCAAGCATAACCAACGGTAGCCGGCCGCAACTGTTCAACTTTCTAGAGTTGTACTTAGAATCTAAAAGTTACTTCGAATTCTATGAAAACTTTCAAATATTTATAGTTAAAAAATCAAGGTAAAAAATAAATAAAATGATTTTTAAACATTTTCGAACACAAATTGTTTCAAGTAAACATGCTAGTAGCTAATTTAAATCCACTTTAAATTGGCTTAGCGGGTTTCACTGACCCCTTAAAATACAGCCTAATCAGCATGGTGCAGCTTGTAAAGAGTCTGAAGATTTTGAAAACGAACACAAGTAATTGTAGAAGTGCAGTGTTTGTGAGATAAAGTTGCATCGTGTCCATCGTGTCCCTAATTTCCCTCACATATAGCACATCGTTTAAAAGTCTTTTTTACCATAACACACAATAATCTCACAATTTGATTGGTTGATTTGCCGTGGTAAATAAGAGTCTAGAAAAATAGCGTAAGCATATATCACGCATACAACAGTTCAGTTTGCCCATTTCGAATTTAGTCACACAACTTGAAAGAAATTTTGATCACGTTGATGGCGAGGACCGTGGTAAATAAGAGTCTAGAAAACGCTCAACCTCTTTCGATTTGTTAAATTTTTATCATTCGTGAAATGCTGTAGTCTTTCAGCCGAAAGCTAATGTGTTTTAAAAACTTTTAATACCAGAGAACGTTTTTAATGTTTTTATAACTAATGAATCGAGCGGCCAATTTACCATCAACTGAACAAGGGAAGATTGATAACAAAGGGAGGGTATACGCCCAGTTTATCAAGAATACCTGTGAAAGAATAGGAGATTCAGGCCAAACAGACAAATAAAGCCGTCTATCAGTCTGGTTTGCTACTAACCCTTGTTTTACAGACGTGTCAGAAATTATTTTTAAGAAACCTTAATACTTCCAAATAATTGTCAAAATTAGAACTCAGGGACCGCGGAGCAGGAAGGGGCAATTTTGCCGCCATTTTGAATTTCCTTTACTTACTTGCTCTCGCCTTCCGCGGCGGGTAGTGACAAAAATTCTAAAACTGTCACGATGTGTATAAGTTGTTTTATAAAGCCTGTTTAACTTATAAGTCTAAATTTTTACTTAGTTTTATAATGTACGCTCTTCTTTAAATTTTTCATTACTCTGGTGAAATAACATAGCTGTATACCTAACAAATAATGCTTGACCAACGATACGTGCTGTGATGGCCGAGTGGTTAAGGCGTTGGACTCGAAATCCAATGGGGTTTCCCCGCGCAGGTTCGAATCCTGCTCGCAGCGTCGCAAATGCATTTTTTTTTCTAATCTTTTTTTATAACAAATTTTTTCCTCCAAATAATATCTTTCCTTTTTTCAACTTTTTTTCAAGCAATATTTAAAAAGTAACAACAAAATTTTGTAAGTTTGAAAAAATCAAATTGCATCCTTATTTAAAATAATATAAATTGAGGGGTAACACTCGAATTCTAGTTCTGGGTTAATCTATCTTGGCAAAATCATATCAACCAAATGGCTGAGAATACTAGATAAAGTATCAATCAGTTATGGTAAAAGTAAAATTTGAAGTCTAAACAGTACTAGTAATACTAGTATACCGATGCGATGAGTTGCATGTCTGAAAAACGTGTTTAGATATTGTTATAGTAACAAAGTATTAATAGTAATATTGATACTGGCATTGAGTTTGAAACTAAAAGTTTTGGGAAAAAAGATTGAAAATAAAAAAAAAACAATTTTGGAAGCGATCACCGAAAGAACAAAAAATGCGTTGGCCGGGAATCGAACCCGGATCAACTGCTTGGAAGGCAGCTATGCTGACCATTATACCACCAACGCTATATATGATAAAAATGGGCATATTTAAATATATATTACATATAATATACAAAAAAACCGCAAATTCAGTAATTCTTAGGAAATGCAATACAAAGTCTTTTTTTAATAAGAACAAACTTTAAAATAAGAACATTAAGGCTGAAATCGCTCGAAAAACAAGAACAATTTAATAAAAATCTGAGGCTGAAATTTTTTTCATCAAACAGACCGTGACGACAGTTTAAAGATAATCCTTTTTTTTCAAAATTCAGGGACTATACTATACAGTCCTCCAAATCCAGATATATAAATCACTCTTGGATTTCATTACCACACTTTTCGTGTGTAAACAGTAACAGTACATTAACGGGCGACGCCAGGCGGCTCTTCGTGTCTCCATCGAAACGCTAAAACGATGGTAGACATCCGCGTCCAATTTCAATACCGTACGACACATCAACCGTTGAATTCTTCTCGGTAATCTTGTTAACTATGCAAACAAAGAGTTGCGGGGGTGATGGAGACACGAAGAGCCGCCTGGCGTCGCTCGAATGGCTTGCAATTGTGTTGCTGGAGAATTGAAATGAAAGATCAACCTTTGCCCTTGAATTCTATTTTGGATTCGTGGCCGTGGGAACATTTTAGCCAACGATTTTTGACTTCGGAGGCAAAGCTGTCCTCAAGATCAGTCAAGTGTGTGGCATTTATATCTCTTTATACAGGGAAAACTGCGATTTAAAAAAATCGGGTAAATCAAGTTTAATCAGAATAACAACCTAACCATGCCAGAAGTATCAACACACGTTTGGCATAAAATAAGTTGTTTCTATTAGTATTAATAATTGGCGTAATTTTAACTGCCTCCATGACCATGGATGTCTAAAAAGCTCCAAACAAAAGCCTTTAGGCCAAATGAAAAAAAAATTATGTTAAGCGCGTCCGGCTTTGGCAAAAAAGAGGCGGAAGCGGCGCATTTCTTTTTGTAAATTCACATCACCCTATTTCTAAGAATAATATATAATTATAAAGGCAAAAAGCTGTTGTCTCTTCTACAACCAATACAACATTTAATTATGCATTGACGTGCAGTTTCGCTACGGTAAATAAAAACAGCAGTATACCAAAACTTCAGGCACATGCATATGTGCCACTGCAAAAATTAGTAAAAACTCTGTATGGAAAAAAGGTTTCACTATAATTTCAAAAACAAGTGATAGTTAAGAAAAAGACAACAACTGTTCGTCGAAGCTGGCAGTGCTAATGTTAATTTGGAGCAAAAGCTCGGGTGTTCTTTCTCCTAGCAATTTTACCGGTGGCCTTGCAGTCTTCACATAGAGAATGATGGTCTTCCTTGAAAATCAGACTGGGCTCTGCCCCACAGTAGTAACACAGAGGATCTGTAAATGTTACGTAGTAGGCTGCTTCAATGGGGCTCCCACAGGTCAGCTTGTCATTCACATAGATCAGGTTAGAAACAAAGTCCTCATCCATGTCAATGTCTTGGAAGCAGGTATCACAAGCATATGACTATGTGTCAAGGTGGCGTTCCAACTCCTGTTTCTTGTCCTTTTTCAGAGCGTGGAGAGGATCTCATGGCTAGCAGAATAAATCTGCCACTCATCGATATCAGTGCGCAAGCTCTTGCGACTGTGCACAGCTCGGGTAGCGTCTACCTGCTTCTCCAGGTAGCTGGCATAATTTCGCAAGTTGTCGGCCAGTCGCAGCAAACCTTCTCGAACTGGTTTCCATGCCTGTCGCTTCTTAAACACTTTTCCGGCTAACTCGAAAAGCATCTGCGATAATTCGACAACCTGTTGCATCTCCAGATTACCATGCTCCTCTCAAAACGTTTTATAGAAAGGTACATTTATCAAGATAATTGTAAAATAGAGTTATAAAAGTAGCCCAGTCTGATTTCGTTTCAGTGTAACTCTGAGAAAATACTCATAAAAAAACTCAACTCCCCGCTAAATTCATCTTCGCTGTATGGAACTGCTCGTCGATTGGATCTGAATCGTAGAACTCGCCGCTGGCAAACTGAGCAAAAATATCGCTCAGAGATTGCTGTGCCTCAACAACAGATCGGGCATATCAAGGTTTTAATACCTTCTGCTTTGTTCGAATAGAAACACAAACAAAAACCACGATTGCAGAAAAAGGAAATCTTGAAAAGTTTGCAATCCGTCATCTATTTTAGGAATGCAGTTTGTTTGCTTTTATAATGCGTCAGATTTATGTACAAAACAGCACAAGGGAAACGTTTTTAATATCTATCTTTTATTTTCAACTTTTTAAAAAAGTACATCTTTCTATAAAAAAAAAAGAGGCGGCCGCTTTCAAAAAGAAAGCGGGCGGTGAAGCTAAACATTTTTTTTTTTAATTTGGCCTTATATTGTATTTGTTGGTTCATAGATAAAGTTTGGGCTGCCTGTGGTAAGATTGACAAAAATTTTTTTTTGAACTGTTTGGTTGGCCGCCTGTGAGTTTACACAAACGTATATCTTTGGACAGCACGGAAAATGTATAGATCAAGTTAGAAAAACAGTGGAGGTCAGACTGTAAGACGGTGAGATGAAACGCCTGACCGCGAGTCTCAAGACGTGGCAATTGAAAAATCTGTTATTTTTGAATTTAGCCTCACTTGTTCGCTCATTCACTGAGCACGGTAAATACTTCATGCCAGCTAATAAATTCTAACCACATCTGGTATACTGGCATGAGCAGTACATACCCTGAGCACTTATTTTAAAGTGTTCAGCAGGTGGATTTGAATAATTTAGATCGCTGTTGAAATCAGAAGTCGACGTAGGAAATTATTTAGTCAGTCTTTTCACGTATACTAATACTTACTGACCGAAATGGTTTAGTGTGAAAAAAAATCAAAATATTCGCTGCTTGCAAAGAGATCAGTCGTATATTAATCATGGAGCAAGCTAACAACATTTTAGCTGGTAAAGATACAGACGTAATTCATGTTTGTAAAGAATATCGAGATGCTGGTGAAAACAAGCCGGAAGAGGAAAACCTAACATCAACTTTTGAATCATTTTGGAACATATGCAATACAATTCAAGGTCTTCCTATCCTTGCAATTCCTTTTGCTATAAGAAATGGCGGCTATGTGTCTCTGTTGACTCTTCTTGTCATCGCTGGTGCTTCGAATTACACCGGGCAAGTCATTGTGAAATGTTTGTACGAGACCTCAAACGATGGAAAAACAAAACGAGTCCGAAATTCATATGTTGATATTGGTAATGCATTCTGGTTTAAACATGGTGGTCACATGGTATTGATAGCGCAAGTTTTACAACTTTTGTTTGTTGCTGCAGTATATCCATTGTTGGTTGGAAGAATGGTATGGAAATCTTTTCCGTCTTTGGCAATACCCGTTCCCGTTTGGACGGCAATCAGTGGAATCGCTTTCTTACCAAATATTTTTATCAAAAACCTATCGCAGGTTGCGTGGACAAGTATTGTAACGGTTGTAGCCGCTAAGATCATCTTTGTCACGGTATTTTGCTATAGCATGTCGCAAATACACAGGTGGCGGGGCGCTTCATTGGAGCATTTTGACTTGGACACATTTCCATCAGCGCTTGGCATTTTGGTCGCAAGCTACCTTTCACAACCATTTGTACCTGTAATTGAAGGGAGCATGTGCGAAAAAAGCAAATTCAACAATTTAATGAACTTTTCATACATTTTAATGACAATTATAAACGTTGTGATTGGCATCATTGCTTATATTTCTTTTTATCCAAACACTGCTGAGGTCATAACAAACAACTTGCCCGAAGGAGCTTTTCGGAGGATTGTGAACGTTATGGCAGCGGTACTGGCCTTCACATCTTTCACACTGCCAATGTTTACTATCTTTGATGTTGTACAACACTCAAATCTTTCTTTCATTCCCAAAGGCTTTGGAGAAAAAATTTGGTCTCTTGAAGTTATTTCTTTTCGACTTTTCTTTGTTTTATTGAGTGTTCTTTTGGCTTCAATTGTCCCAAACTTTTCTTATCTACTTGCGTTTGTTGGGAGTTTGGCAGGTATAAGCCTCGAGTTCATATTCCCACCTTTGTTTCATTTGAAAATTTATTTCCATAGTTTGAAATGGTATCAAATGTTAGTCGATATTATAATCATTTCTTTAGGATTAACTGTTTCTATCACAGGAGCAATCTTTTCTGGGCGCTCTCTCATCGACTCTTATTAACAACGGGCATGTATTTACAGCTCAACTAAAAATTTAAAAAGTCGTAATTATCTTCTTGTATTTTGCTTTTAGCTTATCTAAGTAATCTTTATATACAGTATAAAACTCCATTTTACATGACTGGTGATATAAAGTTAATCGTTTGTTAATGGTAAATTGGCATGCGGCAATCAAGGAAAACTCTTTTTTAACAAGTTACATTTTTTGCATTCTTTATCAGAAAGACAAGAAAAAAAGATAAAAATTCAAATTTTGTCTTCTATATAGTTTTCATAACATTTTATTTGGAGGGGGAAAGTGGCAAACTTTCCACTTAGTACGGAGTGGTGCATCATCAACGTTTGAAAAGCGCAAAGCTGGTATTTTTAGCTTTAGTACTTCGTGCGTTCAAGATCGAATGACATCACCTTTGGATGGCGTACAAACCGAAAGAGAACTGCAAAACTACTCAATTAACTTTTTAGTGAAAAGACGCTTTGCAGGCTCTGTGAAAAAAAACAATCGCTTTAGGTTTTGTACAAAGTATTTTTGTACAAGCTTTGAATAAATCGCTTAGGCGTGTCAAGCTCGCATGGACAGTTTTCTCTTCGACTGAAGATTTAAAGTAAGAATATGGGTCGTTGTAAAGTTGAAACAATGCAATATTATGGATAAAAGCCATCATCATTTGCCGCGTGGAAGCGTTACTGATAGCAGTAAAGAATCCATCTTTAAACAAAAAGCTTCAACCCATCCAATTTTCCTGTTCCCAATGGGAATAACTTAATAATATAAAATTTTGAATTTTTACGCGGCAAATAGAACCCTGATGATAACTTTTTTAAAGTCGAAAACTTTAATATAACTGAATTTTTACAGCCCTAGTAATTTTATCCATTTTTAACTTTAAGCGAACATATATGTCATGAAGTAATGCAATATTAGATACTATTAAAACTCGTTTAGTAACTTTTGAGCATTTATTTCACTTTTAAGACCCGAAAACAGAAAAAATCTTACATTTGGAACTGCAAGCACTAAAACACAATCCACAGTTCTATAGCATATAAATAAGAATTATTCATAACCGGGTAGATATGAACAATTTCAGTTTTTAATGCATAAAAATGACTCAGTATATATGCTATTTTTAGATATCAACCTATAAATCAGTAAAAAAGAAAGTTTTGCAAAAATAATTTACGGAATGTTAGAATTTTTCTGATTTGGTAACTCTTAATTAAATCAACCATAAATGATCTGCTTATTTCAGATGATAGTCATACAATAGACAATTTGGAATAGCTGAAGCGAACAGTGATTGGTCGATGGGTTTTCGTACACTGGTACCTGTTAAGGTGAAACAAACAACACGGTTTTCGTAACACAGCGCATGTGTCGGGAAAAACTTAATATTGATAAATATGTCTGATTAATTGTTTTCACTTTTTTCTTTGGTGACGCGCCCTGTTGGGCTCAGCTTTCAGCTAACTGAGTGTACGTTTTGCCTTAAACAAAAAATGCACATAAAATAACATCTTGTGTTGTAGTGGCTTCGATGAATGAAGTTTTCTACCCCAATTGTGAATTTTGCAGCAACAAGGTTCGAAAAACGCATCGTCGCTTCTACAAATATAAAGTTATCTTGAACAGGAATGGATATAAAACTCTCAAATAATTTCATCAAATGTCACTTTGCTACCGAATAAAGCAGTTATTTAGATGGATTTTACATGGAGGTTCGAAAAACAAAAAAAAGAAATGCAACGAAAAAAGTCAAAATGGAAGAACATTTGACAATAAGAAAGAGCATGTATTGAAAACATTAGACAGTCAATGTAGTCCTAATTTGAGCCTTGAGGAAAATGCAACTGCAGAAAATGGTTTTGTCTCCCACGATGAAATGCTCACTTTCAGCTCTGACACGGATGGGCTGCAACAAAGCTTCAGGGAGGACGTTGAACAGATCCAAGTACAGCATCAAAGGCTTAGAGCCGGAAGAATAATTCTGAGAAGACGTGTGACAGAAATGGAAACTATTCTAAAGACTGAGATAAATAGTCTTAACGCTACTAGACTAACAACTAATAAAGAAAGCGAATATCTTAACAGCCAGGATCGACAGTTGATTGAGGAATTGGAAGAAGTTTTAGAGCAGCTAGACAAAGAAGACGACGAGCTCAGTTTCCTTATAAAGTACCTAGAAATTGAGATTCGAGAAAGGACACTTTATCCAGAGCCGCCAGTGCCCAAAGTAAAGCGTGTAGAAGACGAATTTTCCAAACAGATGCGAATAGCAGGGGGTTTAAGCTACGAGAGCAGGGATAAAAGTATTCAGTTTATAACTTATCAATCCCTACCACCTCCCCTTTCACTCGACCAGCTGTTATACGATAACAACAACAGAATGGCTTCCCTTTCGGGAGAAGGTTAAACAAAATCAGTAGCAATATCTATAGTCCCGACTATCTAGTTTGCATTATCTTGAAAATAAATAGAGAGTTTAAGCTTTTCGAAAATCTATATTTTTTGCTAGTTTACAAACTATGAAGTGTTTCTATTACTGAAAAACGTGCCGAAATAAGGGAGAAAATTTCCAAGAGATTACAAACATCTTGCATAACTAATGATCAAGACTGGAGTTTGCCAACTGCTGCACAGTTTGCTAAGTTATGAATTATTAAGTTCGCGTTAAACAATATATCTTCAATTATAAATGCTTGGTAATTTTACCTTATAAGGAAAGTATTTGTACCAAAGTCCCGCCTATGAAGCAAGGCCGTTATGGTATATTTAGTACAAGAAAGGTTTTTGTAAAAAATTGCTAAGAAAACGTAGACTGAAGGAAAGTAAACTGTTACAAAGAAAGAAATCTTTTTCCCCTCCCCCACGGTCACCGTGTGTTAAATGTAATACTACAAAAGCTAACAAGCAAAGACTTCAGTTGGTACAGAATTATGCTGGAAGACTCGTCTTAGGATTAAGGAAATATCATCACATTTCTAAAGGACTTAAGTCGCATAACTGGCTTAATGTAGAAGATAAGTTGCTTTTTAATGATTCCGTAATGTTACACAAATGTCTTAATAATAAGACCCCTAGTTATCTGTCTCAAAAGTTTAAGCGTAGGTCAGAAATTCATAATTATAGAATAACAAGACAAAATTAAGATTTGAACATCCCTAAATGTAGATGAGCCACAGGACAGCGAACATTTGCATATCGAGGAACAAAACTTTGGAACGACTTCCCAAAAGATCTCAAATGCATTGATCAATGACCGCAAAATTTTTAAAAAGAGACTTCTAAATTAATTATTACATCTAGTTAGGTATTTTGAAAAAGCCGATGATTAAAGTGTGCGGCGAGTGTTTTACGTCGATTGATCACCATCTCCACTGGTGAAATCACAAACCTAGCGTTTGAGAGTTAGTGCTCCTGATATTATGTAAAAATGTTGATAACTACTTGAACAGTTACTTTGTTGTATGCAGAAAGGTGGAAGGCGTAGGGCAGTGCTATAGGAAGAAATTCAAAGGTCAGTAAAAAAATCATCAAATTAAAATTATATATAAACTTAAATATTGTTAATACCATCATTATATAGGCATCAACAGCAAAGTGAGTTACGTATCAACTCCAGAGTATCAATTTTAAAAATTCCCAAGATACTTCATACCTGACGAAAGTATAAATAAACCATAAAATCAGTCTCTGTGAATCATAGCAGGTATTAGCTATATGAAAATCAGTATTAAAAAACTATTAATTCGTTTGTTACAATGTGTCCTTCTGAAAGCATATTATCCTTAATTAGTTGGGAAGATAGCATTGTTCAAGTTGTCAAATGGAAGTTTGTCATTGGCTAATCTGTCATTCATTAGACTTGTTCTTTGTTGTGTATCCACACTCCAATTTTGTTCTTTTATATATATTTGAACATAACAATAAAGTTAATTTGAACTTCTCACATCTCCGCCAACTCCGCAGGCAAGGAGCCGTGGCAGAAAGTAAAACACGCTTTTATTCATGTTAAAACGTGATAGCTGTGAAATCATGACTTTAAAAAAGGAATTATGTGAAGCTCCCTTATTAGCTAACGAAGACAGCTCGAATGAAAGTGAGGAGGTCGAGGCTGCTAAAATTACTTTGGACGAAAATGAAAACTTGTACAAGATTTCTAATTTGGATGCTTACTGGAACACGTGCAGCTCTGTACAAGGAATGGCCATGTTGTCCATGCCTATAGTTGTTCTTTTTAGTGGTTACTGGTTCATTTTCACTCTTATTGGTATCGCCTGGTTGTCAAGCTACACATCCAAAATCCTTGTGAAGTGTCTGTACGAAGTATTTCCTGGCAAAGGTCGTGTACGAGTAAGGGAAACATATGCCGATATAGGCGAGGCTGTGTGGCCCTCTCATGGAAGACACCTTGTTTTAATTACCAAATTCCTTGAATTGATTTTCATTGCTACAATCAATCCGGTGGTTTGCGGAGAAGCTCTATACGCCTCTTGTCAAAGCCTTCCAATTAGTAAAAGAGTTTGGATCCTTATATTTGGACTTGCTATGGTACCTAATGTCTTTTTGAACTCCATTAAGTTTCTTTCTCGAATCAGCATGTTAACAATTTTCGTTTCCTTGGCCAATTTTGCGGTAATCTTGTGTTATTCGTTGAGTCAAGTTCAAACGTGGAATATTCAAGACTTGCTAGTTTTTAATGGTGAAAAGTTCCCGCTTGGTATTGGAGTCATTAGCACAAGTTATTCCTCACAAATTTACCTTGCTGTCATTGAAAGCAAGATGAAAAACCCGCAGGATTTTGGCAAAGTTGTAAATTATGGCTACATCACAATGACACTAGTCAAACTAGGTGTTGGACTATCGGGATACCTGACTTTCTCCAAGAATACAGTTGATGTCATCACCAACAACCTCCCAGGTAACAAATTTAATAGCTGATCATTCATCACTATCATTCTCACTATTTATATTAGGTTAGCGCTGTGTTAACTATAAGAACTATTCTGTCGGCATATTGCAACCATTGACAGGGCATCCATGCACGTTGATGATAAGTACCATCTACCATACACATAACATGATGAAATAAACTACGATGAACCAGGTGTCATTCGGTCGCATGGTCTTCAGGCTGGTACACATGCACTTGTGAGACAAAAACGGGAACTGAATCCAAGTGCAAATGAAAATGCGTGAAATATTAGCACAAGAAGAAGTACAAGTAAAAGTAAAGAATACAAAACACAGTCCACTCTGAGCATGCGCGCCTTCGTTTCATTTTATTGCGCTTATTTCACGTGTGTGAACATGTTTTTCTTATTATTGTACTACCACGTGCTTATTTCACAAGTGTAAACCAGCCTTCATCCACACGCCATAGCATTGTAAATTAATAATCATTAATAATTTTTATTGATTTTATTGGTTTATATAACTTAACTATATTTTATTAGTAAAACTTATTATCATCATTATAACTCTCTCCAATTTCAGGACGACTTCGGGATGGTCTAAACGTGTTGGTCATTGTCCTTTCGTTTCTCGGATATTCATTGCCCATGTTTGCCGTTTTTGACATGATGGAAAACTCCGCATTCTGGTTTTTTGGCCAACGGTTCGAGGAGGTCAAACAAAGGCGCCAGAATCGTGCGTGTGTTTTCTTCATTCGCCTTATATTGACTACAGTCACCATATTGATGGGCGTACTCGTTCCGCACTTCACTCTCATGGTTGCATTTATAGGCAACTTTACCGCCTCTTGTATCATCTTTGTATTTCCGTGTGTTTTCTATATCGTGTTAAAATTCACTGAAATCAGATGGTATGAGATTTTTCTCAATGTTTTTGTCATTCTGTTTGGTATAATAACCATGACGGTTGGCCTGTATTTTACCGGACGGGACCTCATCGAGACTTACACCAGAGAAGCTTTTGATTAAAAGTTAGAATGGAATGGAGCTTTACATCAACACCCCAATGTTCTCCTTTTGGTAACTGCGGAGCTTTTCTAATGAAACCAGAAAAACTTTCATTATCTTTCCAAACTGAGGGCCGTTTCAGGTTAACTTGGCTTGCTTGGTACTCGGAAAATTTCAATTTGGGTATATTGGGAAAACAATTTTTTTTTCAGTTTTTGTGGTACAAGGAAACCTTTCAAAAATATTTTGAAATGACTAAATCTCGTCTTTGTATCAGTAAACGAGTTCATAAATCATTCATCCCGAAACGAAAGTCCATTCTGCAGATAATATATAGCCAACCTCTTGATCGGTCTAATTTTCACTGTAGTGATGACGTCAGTGAAATGAGCCTGGGTACTAGGTAAATAGATAGTCTCTTAAGATTCTGATGAAACATTTGTTAGCATGTGTCAATGTCGATTTTAATTGCTAAGATTAATGCAAGTATTAAGTTTACGTTTTGCTTAGTTTCGATTTTATAAGTTTTGTTTTTACTGTTGTTGTTTTTATTATTTTACAGTTGTGTTTTGAATCGATTTTATGCTCTCATTAGATATATGCAAGTATATTTAGAGAGCGAGTACTGAAACATGAGGTGCATCAGTTAATGGCTTGTTAATCCTATTTTTATTCAGCAGTAAATGTGCATTCATATAAAAACGATAAACAAAATTTTAAGATGAAAACAGCATTTTTTAAGCTTCTTCGCGTTTTAAAGATTTAGTGAGGAAATCTCGTGAAGCTCATGTAATAGAAAAAGCAAAAAACGCTGGAACCTTATGGTATAGTCGTGATGAGAGAATTCAATGGCAGATCACATTGGATGCCACGTACCAAAGGTATACAGCCGGCAGTCACGTCGCATTTTATCTACTCTTTTCAAACTATTGTCTGTAGCCGTCCTAACGTATATACTTGTGTCTGGTTAGACTTAAATAACGGATTCTTTTTTTTCATGTTTTTGTTCTTAACTCTATTGTCCTTATATAATAGTCCAATATTCGTATATTGAAAGTTCAAATTCATTTTTGGTGAGGCGCTTATTCTGAAGACACATATATTTTAAATCAGTTATTTCAATGCAAATGAGCTGATAAGTTTTCTCCTGCAGTGAGAATCGATTTTAGAACTTTACATTGAGATTAATGAAATAGTGACTCAAATCGTGGATTTGAAATACAAAAATTGTCTGTTTGTATCAAAAGTGACTAAAAACAAATACGAGCGAAAGTCACATCAAATTAGCTTCGCATCGGCCACTGGAGTGCGGCGCTTACAAGTTGTTGATCGTTCAGAAGTGGCGCTTATTCGGGAATTGTTTAAACTGGGATGGGGAGAGGGATAGAGGAAGAAGGAGCGTATGATCAGGGAGGTGTGCCTAATGGGGTAAATACAGTACCTACTTTTTCCTATTTGTGAGAACATGATTGTATTCTTCATTAATCGTTCATCGTATAATCACTATTCTTGAGCTATTATCGACAAAAATGCTTTCTAGAAACTATCTACAATATGCCATAGTCGTACGGGTTTCTTCCCAGACAAATTAATGAGTTTTGTGTTGCTCGAAGTTCCAAATCATACATTCACAACAATTACAACTGTTTGGAACAATTGGAAGCGACTCAACCGCCGAAGGTAGCCGAAGGGTCATCGATTTTAAGTCTTAAAAGCTAGCTAACATCAAAATGTTTGATGCAAGGAAATAAAGGCTCATCATCGGTTTTGCTACCCAGTAATTTTTAGATTAGTTTTGAACATTGATATGTTAGAAACATAATATAGTAACCAAACGCTTCATAAACTTTCCGATTTGTTATCATGATTGTTTTCCTACTTCCAGCAGTATGCTAGTAATACGTTAGTGCCAAAATGACTTTCCTATGCCTCCCTCCAGGGGCTGAAGATAGACACACAATGACGTCGTTAAATATAGACCTTTTTCATAAATGGCGACTATTTAAATATTTCATTGTTTTCATTCATATTAGACTCACTAGCCTCGTTTGGGAAAAATATTCTTTTGAATTTTCTGCTCCAATAGGAGACTAGAAAGGCTAATTTGAATGAGGACAAAAGAATACTAAAATGGTCGCCATTTACGAAAGAGGTCTATATACCTATTGGAAATAATTATATAATAGCGTTGCCAATTAAATTGCAAGATTTGTAATTATCAAATAGTTGCTTGATACTAAACATTGAGGCTCCTTTCATCTGGTTATGAAGATGGCTATTGTTATAAAACTAAACATCTAAGCACATACAGTGTTGTGTACTGGCCGCAGAGCTTGGACGAGGGGAGACCTGGATACTGGCCGCAGAACTTGGAAAAGTAGATAGCTGATAAGGTGCACTGGATGTTAAATGAATCCTATTCATTTTAGAAGGATGAAACAGATAAAGAATTATGAGTCAGTTTCTTAGTAAAATAGGAAATTATAGGCGAGTTGAACAAGAGCGTTCCTCCAGAAGATCCTCATAATCCGGTGGATTAACATCTTGGCCACAGGGGATTTTTAACAGTTCTTGCCCTACGCCCGATATGGGTCTGCTCCGATGAAACTCCACCAAGTCGTGGAGTGAAGCGTGAGCTATTTGATTGTGTCCAAAGAATTGGTATGTGTTCTCACTAGTATCAATGAGATAATGCTTACAGCGGTCCGGAGCGCGGTAGGTGATCGTGTAACCCCAAACTCGCTCGCTGACTCGCACCAGAAAAGTTCCTTCTGTTTTATTTAACAACAAACGTTCAGATTCTTGTCGAGATATGATACCTGTTAGAAATTAAGTAACAGAAACAGTGTTATGCTGGCGGACGATAAAGAGTCAGTCATTATAAACAGATAACACCTTAAATTGTAAATCTTAACTATACTGTTTTTGCTTTAACGTTTTCTATTCAGAGATCGCAAACTTAATAGGAAATATCCTGCAGATGTGTCACAAAATGTTAAAAAATGCCAGAGGTCTAACGCATCCCCTCCCTCTTCCCCTAGTATACTGAACATTTATAGTTACCATGGAAATAAGGTAGCATTTCGCCATTCTGATAACAAATCTTTTTAGGTAATTCTTCCTCTTGAAACCATTCAATGGTGTCACTACGATTCTTGGGTTTGACGGAACGTTTAGGTCTGATAGGTGTGTGGTTCTTGTTTCTCATACTTTGCGGCCTGTGGACAAGAATATAGAATACGACAACAGGGATTTCAGGATCACTACTGTCATGGCATACAATTACAGTAATTAATATCAAACTCCTTAGTCAACCCAGGCCTAAACTAAGATGGTTTTGTTGCTGACACTGTTCAGAAAAGCAGATAAATAAATGAAATATAACTACTAAACATTAAACCGAAACTTAGCGACGTTTCGCCCAGAACCAAAAGGCTTCTTGAAGCACGATTGTTGGTGCAGGCCGAGATGCATGATGGAACACCACGCAAAGCAGTGTCCCAAGAGTGAGACAAACAAAACCTCAGTCCAACCCTCTTGTTTAAGAAAGGGAAGTCGACCATCTTCCAGATCGCCTTGTCGCTAAGTTTCACTTGAATGTTCCATAGTATCTTTATGTTATTTATTTATTTATCAATTCATTCAACTGGATGCCTAATCGTCAAAAAATTTGGGAAATAACATAAGGGTTTACTCCTACAATCATTAGGCTTCAGTATTATTGTTGGGTCGTATACCTGTAATACAAGTGTACAAACGAACCAAGCCACACTAAAGAAAAAGCTTCTAACCAACCCAAAACAAACCTTCAAATCATCAGAGTAAACTCTATTCTGTAAAGACGATCACGTCGTTTCCTTAAACAGCTCGTAAATTAATTAGGACAAAACAGAGTCTTTAACGATAACTTAGAAAGTAAGCTTACGCAAATGATGCTTCAGTTAAAATGACTTGTTATTCCAGACACGTATATTTGCATTACTACAAAACTATGCCGTACAGCTCTTGGATTATAGCTCAGTAAGTTGATCTTTTAGTTGATTTTAGTATGTTAGCTTTTACTTCTGAACATTTAATTTGAGCAATCTGGACAGTGTCGCACAGAATGCCCTGCTCACTCAGTCTTGAGTTGTTCCAACAAATAACTTGATTTAACAAAACAATGTGCTTCTGTTTCGAGAAGTTTTTCCCTTTGTGAGGTCTGCACAGACACCACTTTCTGTGCTGTTAAATGGCATGGTTGGTGCATTTGGTAAAATCTCTTTCTACCAAGGCCAAGATTCCGGATTCGATCATTACTTAGTCATTCACTTTCAATCATTTTCCCAATCATAATTATGAAGATGCTCTAATACTGCTTGATCTAGAAACATAGAGAACCAAAATCAGCAATTGTGTCAGTTGCTGTTTCAGGCTCGTACACATCGCTTTCAGAAGCCTTTGCCATCTTTACATCAGCCAGAATATTTCCTTAGATACACTAGTACTTATTACTTATGATGTAAGAATCAACACAAACTTGAAACTTCATTACTTATTACAGCAATCGTGTCAGTAACTTCACTTAATTCAACCACTTGATTGCATCATTCTATTTTGACCGATTATAGTAGCTTTAAACAGGAACATTTCGACCTCTCGGCCTTACGTAATACGCGTTTGAATAGCCCATTCGTCCTCGAGATCTAGTTGTTTATCAATAACACTGACATCTTTTATATGAATAGTTTTAAATTATGATACTCAATGTGATCAATAATAAAGATCTATCGATCTATCTTTGATCCTAGCTCTGCAGAGATTTAAACATTTGCGTGACCTGAGAGAAATTAAAGCTTCGCCTGGTGAGACCCTAATGAAGTCAGACCTCGCAAGTATATCAATAATCGTTGAGTAGAAAAGATGGTCCATCACAATTCAATGACACCTGCACTGAAAGCAAACCTGTATCGCCAGTAAGCTATCAACAGATCACATTACTCAATTATAGACCACGAAAGGATAGAAAGCTGAGTTTGACTTGACGAAACGAATATCTCGGCGTTGCCGGGAGTCCGGAGCTGGAGGCCTTGGTACAAAAGGTAGACAGACACCTTACCAACAGAGCTAACCACACCGCAACTATTTTAAAAGAGCTCTTTTTTCATAACTTTGATAGTAGTGGTGGTGAAACTTGACTTTAACATCACAAGGATTTAGATGGACAGTGAAATTATTTCAAGACACTAAGAACAGAATTTTTAATTTTGTTAGTTATTTAACTCACAGTTGATCTTGGTTTAGTTTTCCGTAGTCCGGTCTGAAGGAGGAATAAGCACAGCAGATTATCAATTTAACAGCATTATCTTACGAAGACAACAAACACTTTTACTACAAGCAGAAAACATTAACGGTGTTGTAAATAACTTATTTACCTGCCACTATCTTTGCAAGTCTGTTTTATTTTAGAGCCAAAATGCAAATATAACACTAAAGATTTTCATAAAGCACAGCAAGTCATACATAACACAATTTTCAGAGCAAGGAAGTGTTATTATAAATGTTTCAGTTACCGTCGCAAAACTTCGTGCCGTTACATGTGACAAAAGACAACTTAAACTTAAATACTGTGGTATAAAGCATCTGAAAAGACATAACTATAATGCTGCTAAAAAAAATTGCAAAACAATTACTGTTCATCAGCAAGATGCCCAAATTGTGTGCAATTCTAAAAATTAGTTTCGCTCCATTATCCTGTACCAATTGAAGAACAATTTACGTAGAGCTACCGACTAAGTGAGCACAGTAACTGAACATCACCATCACCATCTGGAACAAATATATATACATATTTATGATAAATGAAAAGACTACCATCAATTTAGGAAAGGTAAACTGGCTGTAATTTTGTTTCTAATTAAGACTGGCACTTCATTGAGCACCAATAATCTAATTGTAACTGTTTAAAGTGTGTCTACTTGATGACTTTGGTGGTAGTGATGGGAATGATGGTGATTATGGTGGTACTGATATGGTGCTGAAGATGGAAGAGATGAGGATGGTAATTATGGTGGTACTGATATGGTGGTAAGGATGGTAGTGATGAGGATGATGGTGATTATATTATTAGTAATACGGTGGTGAGGATGGTAGTGATGAGGATGACGGTGATTATAATATTAGTGATACGGTGGTGAGAATAGTAGTGATGAGGATGACGGTGATTATGGTGGTACTGATATGGTGGTGAGGATGGTAGTGATGAGGATGACGGTGATTATAGTGGTACTGATATGGTGGTGAGGATGGTAGTGATGAGGATGACGGTGATTATGGTGGTACTGATATGGTGATGAGGATGGTAGTGATGGGAATGATGGTGATTATGGTGGTACTGATATGGTGGAGAGGATAGTAGTGATGAGGATGATGGTAATTATGGTGGTACTGACATGATTGTGAGGATGGTAGTGATGAGGATGATGGTGATTATGGTGGTACTGATATGGTGGTGAGAATGGCAGTAATGAGGTTGATGGTGATTATAATAGTAGTGATACGGTGATGATTATGGAAATAGTGATATGGTGGTGAGAATAGTGGTGTAAATGGTCGTAGTTGTCGTGGTTGTTGCAGTGGTGGTAAGGACGGTGATAGTAATAACAATACTGGTGTTGATGACGAAGTTGATGAATATGGTAAAGATAATAAAGGTGTTAATGATAATTATGGTGGTATTGATAGTGTTGGTAGTGATGTTGGTGATAACGGTGAAGATCATGGTTGTAGGTATTGTGATGGCAATACTGGTGGTTATGATGACCAGTGGTAGTGATGATATATTGGTGATGATGGTAGTAGTGATGTTGGTGGTAGTGATGTTAGTGATAGTGATGGTGGAGGTATTGATGATGGCGCTAATGATGGTGGCGATGACGTAGTGATGATGTTGGTGGTAATGATGATAATGGTGGATCCAGATGGTAGTGGTGATAGTGATTATGATGCAAGCATGTTTCTTAGAAGAGAAACAAATTTCAGAAATTCTCTGGTAAACAGATGTAGAGTGGTATAATATCTTAACGGACGGACAGTTTGAGTTTTAAGAGTGGATATGGTTGAGAGATTCTTGCAACGTTAGGAGAAAGAAGAAAAATCGTGCAGCTTAGAACTGAAACAATTCTTCAAAGGCAGCTTTCACAGAAAAAATGTTGGGCTCTTATGGGAAATAATATCTTGATTGTTCACCTAAACAAAATAATATTGCATGGACAGGCAACAAAATTAATTTAAATGCCATAAATCGCAACAATTTGTTTAACAACAAAATAACGCGCGTGATTCGATACTGAGCTTTTCAACCAAAATCCTTCCATGAAAATCAAATGATCTGCCGATTAGAATGTTGTAACAGTTGTAATTAGAAACAAGGACTCTAAATACCTGGGTGGAAGTTTTGGCGGGGGAGGTCTTGGGGGAGTTCCATGACTCGACTCTCTACGTCCAACAGGTGGCCTTGGATCAATATCTCTCCTAACAGGTGTCAATGGTTTTTCTGAATCTTTTTTTTGTGATTCGGGAATAGATTGATTACTTTTACTTAACGCTTGCTTTTCACGGATTCGCTTTGCTAGATCTCTTTCCATCTTCACTGCGTTCTTAGCAAGACTCCACGAGTTTCGGCGCTCCCTCTCATATTCCTTCGCTTTGTTCTCGGATGCTTTCCATGCTTCTTCAATTTTCTGTTTCTCTTCCTCTTCCTTTTTCCGCATTTCCTGTCTCACTTGTTTCATACTTTGGTAAATCTCTTGGGCACGCTTTTTCTCTTGCTCTAAAAGCTCCTTCTCTCTTCTCTCTTTTTCAGTCTTTCTCTGGGCCCGAAGCTTTTCCAGTTCCTCTCTACGTCTGCGGTCAGCTTCTTTCTGCTTCTCAAGTTGAACCTTTTCTTCCTGGAGCCTTTGCTCTTTCTCTTCTGCTTCCTGTATATTATGCAAGAATTTAACGTTTATCAACGAACTCCACTTAATCTTGATGGAAACCAAGATAAAAGTTTTATCCTAACCACAGAGAAAGCACTAAATGGATGCTTCAAGCGTTACCCTTTCGCAATGCACTATAGTGTTCTGACGTAAGGGCTAGCACTCAAAACACAAAAATTGCGCTTTCGGAATTGTGATAGTCTAACATTTTAACTACAAGTTAATCCACACTGAAAATGCGAAGTGAAGTTCAATGACTTTTCCATGCCTTTTTCATGACCAAATGCCATTTCCATGACTCAGAAATATCAAGAAATCATTTAGAATCCACTCCAAAACACGGGCTCCTCGCTTTTTAATTCAAATCAAATTGCCAATTACATCTTCTGGACACTGATAGACAATGTAATTTTGAGTAAAACATATTTATTAATGTAATGCATTCTAAAACTAACATCTTCTTGTGAAGTTATTGACATAGTAGATGAATGTAACTAAAATCTCATTGGGAAATTAAATCTAGAAACAAAGAAAAGCCTCTAAAAAAGGTTTGACAATCAGGTCGCGTTTAAGATTGAAAGACGCAGTAAGTTATGAGATATTAAGAGCTTTAGTATGAAAATATGTTTCAAAATCTCCATAATTTTATTTTTTGACAATCTTCTATGCCTTGCAAAATTTTTGAAGCAGTCAAAATTCGTTCAGTAATCATATATATACCATATACATTTAACCACTTTTTAACAGTCTCGATATCCAATAGAGGAGAACGAGTTTATATTAATCTATGGTCTAAAGCGTGGTATAATTACATCCTTGTTTACAGGACACATAAAGTGGACAGAAAGTAAAACAGGCATTCAGACAAAATACATTTTGAATTAGTTATTTACTTACTTTTTGCAGTCGCTTCATTTCGGCCTCTCTCTTAACCTTAGCAAGAGCAATTCTCTCCTCTTCCAGTTTTTTCTCACGAGTTGTTTTCTTCTCTTCGGCTTTTTTCTGAGCAAGTTCAGCAGCTTTGCGCTTCTCTTCTGCCACCTTCAACTGCTCCGCTTGTTTCTTCTTAAGTTCTTCTTCTCTCCTTCTCTCTTCTAACAGTCTCTGCTCTTCAAGTTCTCTTTGTTCCTCTAGTTTTTTCTTTTCTTCTTCAGCCTTTTTTGCAGCTTTTCTTGCTTCCTGTAACGACAAAGTCAAATGCAATGGTTCATGAATATTGTGTCTCTGTAATATGACTGTTGACATTTCTCGTGTCAATATGAGGGAGTGACAAAGATATTAACTGTAGAGAACTAAAATCTAAGAAAATGTTACAAGTTAATTAAGAACTATCGCTCGAAACATTCCAACCTGTCGTTGGAATGTAGCCGGATACTAAATCATATCAAAAGAGCCAGTAATAAAATTTATAGGGCAACATTCGGTTAACGTTTGGCAATTTGTCACAAGTATGAGAAATATAATTACCAAGAAATATAATAGTGAAAATAACAAGAAAAGCCTAGCAGTTACTGTAGTAACACAATATGAATGTCAGCGAAAAGCTTTCCCCAGTAAACACAAACTAGAAAGGGGGTGTACCTCTTGTAAGCGTTTCATTTCAGCTTCTTTTGCTTCTTTTTCACGGGCGAGTTTTTCCTGCTCTGCCTTCAACTTCCTCTCTCGTTCTTCAGCTTGTCTTTCCAGTTCTTCCATCTCCTTCTTCTTTCGTTCAGCTGCCTCTTGGTGGGCAATCTGCCGCGCCTTCTCCTCTGCTTCCTGATCAGCCTTTCTCTCAAATTCTTGAAAATAAAACATTGATTCCAATTTATCTTATGTCAAATATAGAGACGGGTTGAAAACAAATGAAAAATGTAAGTAAAGATTGGAGCTGGAGAACAGCTACAGCAAAACACCGCAATATATATTGGGTAATTTTCATGCATTTCTGCTGCTGTTGTTCTTTTACCGCCCCTAGTTTCCCGCTACTGGAATTGGACGTGATATGAATTGCCTCCACTGTTTTCTATCTCTGATTCTACAACAGGTAGATAATATACTTTGGCAAGCTTTTTACAACCTCGTGTCTTCTTTCACTAACTTACTCTTTGAACTACCTACTGGCCTTCTATTTCTTAATTCCACTGTCTATTTAAATCTCATTTTTCAAGGTTCTCTACCACACACCCTCTTCAGACCTCTCTGTCATTAACACTGTCCTGCCATCTTATTCTTAGCATATGCATCTCAACAACACCAGCTTGACTACACTTCACCTTTGTTTTTCGTTTCGAACTCAACTGCAGTCAAAATTCCTCTCCCTATTCTCCATTACCTGCAGATTTCTCAATATATGACCCAACTAAAAAGTCAAATTCTAACCTTCCATTAACTTAGCTATATCCCGTTTTCCAGTTGATTCCTCTTCATCTTCTCCTAAAACCCAAACCCACGGGTTTCCATCTGCTGCAATCAAGTAATTAACTGTTTTGGCATTCGCTGCAACACAACAAACACAAACTTAACAATTGATCTCACCATTCTGGGTAGCTAAGTAAAGTATGCATGTAGCTGACATTTCAATTATCAGAATTATAAACTTTTTTATTATCCACTTTACAGGGACCGCAGAGCAGACTTTTTATTGGAGGGGGGGGGGTGGCTCTGGACTGTGGAAGGCGGGAGGACGTCGGGG
>JAOTRI020111028.1:0-13032 GCA_028564885.2 Zoanthus sanctaehelenae | reverse complement strand
TTCACAGTGGTGTTTGGCGCAATTGCATTTCACTCTAGAAAAATTGGGCCCGGGAATCCTCAAGCTATCCAACTTAACTTATCAAACTGCTACGTTGCCAGCATGGTGGTCCCTGATGGTTTAGTGGCTGACTAGAATACAGGGAGACGTGGGTTGAATTCCTGCTCGGGGCATATACCAATTTTTCATACGAGTGTATTTATTCTTTATTCCATTCCACTGAACAACATTCATATGTTTCACAAGGTTACCAAGCAGAATTCGAATGAGTCGATTGTCATGTTGGACGCGTATGTTTACCATTGTTTTATCGTTTCGGTGGAGACACAAAGAGCCGCCTGGCGTCACTCATATGGCTGCAATTGTGTTGCTGGAGAATTGAAATGAAAGATCAACCTTTGCCTTTGAACTCTGCGTTGGATTCGTGGCCGTGGGAACATTTTAGCAGAAGATTTTTTACTTCGTTCGACAAGCTGTCCTGAGTGAAGTGTGTGGCCTTTGTACCTCTTTATACAATGAAAACCGCGATTCAAAAAAATTCCGTAAACTAAGTTTAATCGGAATAACAACCCCACCAGAAATAACAAAACACGTTTGGCGTAAAGTAAATCTTTATTTATAATTGTTGTTATTTTAACTGCATGCCTCAACGGATGTCTAAAAAGCTCCATACAAAAGCCTTTATGTTTTATTTGCTGGTTCATAGATAGAGCTTGGACGGCCTGTGTTCTTATTACAATTGATATCAATATTATTATTATTATCATTATCATTATCATTATTATTATCATTATCATCATCATCATTAACACTTTACTAATTTCAGTGGGTTTATACTTTAAATAGCCCTCTGTTAGTTTTATCTTTGGATGAACCATCCTCACTATGGCTAGGGCGAATAACATCGCAGATTCTATAATTTATCCACATAAATTGTTATTTCCTTACAATACTTGCAGTGGACAGCAGAGACATTTGTATAAAGCACACACTGAACTATATTGACTGTTAACAACTGCTAGCTACTTTTATAGCACAATGAGATGGAATGCAACACTAAACAAACTTTTTTTAGATAAAAACACATATCTTTAAAATGGTTGACTTACCAGCCAACTTTGAATTATCAGAATCACAGACCACAACGACCCAGTCCTTCACTACAGCAACATTAGTAGCCATGCTTGGCAGCTCGGCAAATGCAGCAGACATGATGACGATGGCTTCCAAACATATGTACAACTCCTTACTCAGGGAATCCTTGAACATCAGGATAACCAGCAGAATGACTGCACAGAATACAATTGTTAAGTTCTGCGCTAC
This sequence comes from Zoanthus sanctaehelenae, assembly GCA_028564885.2. Taxonomy (NCBI): domain Eukaryota; kingdom Metazoa; phylum Cnidaria; class Anthozoa; order Zoantharia; family Zoanthidae; genus Zoanthus; species Zoanthus sanctaehelenae. The sequence goes on along the minus strand of JAOTRI020111028.1, from coordinate 11,709 downwards.
CAATGACCACTGTGCAACTAGAAGAAAGAAAAAATAGAAAAGACGTTTTGTTTTCCTTTGGCAATATGTTGCAATTATTGTAACCTCCTCATACAGCCATTCGCTCAAACAGTGTAATATGGTTCATTTATTATATAACCATGCATAATATACCAATATTTCTCACTTTCGTCAACTTGTTATTTTCACTAGTGAAAAGATTGTTACCATGGCGACCCTTGCGAGCTCTTTGTTTACAGCAGCTTTGAATTTTCATTCATCAAACAAATCATCTTCTCGTGGTAATCATGCAATAAATAGAATATTACATGGTTGCTCGTGGAGAAAAGATCTCACGAGAGAGAGAAGCAAACGACTATCTAAGGTTCCCAAAACTGGTACATCTGTTGCAGGACGAGCCGTTCTCTGTCTTGGTGCCTTGAAAAGGTTTATCGGCCTGGCAGTCAGCGCTAATAGGAACTCCCAAGAGTGCTGGTGACTGTGTCTGGATAGTTGGCGTTGCAGGTGTGTAACCATAGAGGAAGCAGCGATTTGTCTATTTTGATCATAGCCAAGAGACTCAACAACCACTCTCGACTTGTCCCACTTGTTCAGGCTTGGAACTCGCTGGTTTTGGATGAAGACATGTTCTTCCACGAGCAAAGGGCAGAGCGGCTCTGCATTTATTTTGAGTGATTCGGTAGTGTGGGACATTTGTGTCTGGAATGCATTTTCCTTGGCTGCCCACCCTGGCACCAGTGGGTATAGATGTGCAGTTTGGTGAACTTCTCTAATTGGTTGACAAAGGTGAGTGAGTCCCAAAAGAGACGACCAAAAATGATCTGGGCAGAGAATGGGTTGCAGTCAGGATCGGGTGTGTTTCGTAGCTGCAACATCGCGTGTAAAAACCTGTCTTGATTTAAGCTTCCAGTAGGGTACCTAGGCGCTTGGTTGTTTTTACTACAACCTCCACCCTCCCATTTGACTGTGGAAAACTGACAGAGTACACACAATACTTGACACCCTATAGTCACAGGAATTCATCTGTGTGACCTGCGATGAGCTCTGGACCACCAATGCTTGTAAGTTCTTCAGGAACGCCGAAAGATGCAAAAAAGGTATGGAGGTGGTGAAAGAGGCCAGGATAACCTCCAAGATTAGCGCCGAAAGTGGAGTTAAGGATCTCGACTCAGCCTGTAAGCCGGGCTCCAACGACATGGTAATGTTAGCCTCCATAGTCAAAGAAATAAGCAAAAATGACTTCGAACGGGGTAGAAGATGGAGGAGATGGGAGCAGTGGCATGTCAGCATGAAACGGAGCATTCCTGTTCCAGTTGGAACATCCTCATCGGGTGTCCCGAATATCCTTTGGCATTCCTAGGCTGTAAAACATGGCATGGGCGCAGAAGTTCCCTGGTGTACTGCATGAAGATGAGTCAATACTCTATGATGGAGCGATGTGGGAACCACAACACGGTCTTGATATAAAAGGACACCGTTTTGAACATAGATGGATTCACACACAAAAAAGAGGCTTGCCAGTGAAGGGTCGTTAGGTTTTACACTGCCTCCTTCCTCAATTTGGCTTAGAATGCAGCCAAGTAAAGCATCCGCTGCAGTTTCTTGTGTGACAAGAGCCAATGATATGGTGCCTATATGTTGGGCGTCAGCTTGTATGGAAGCCATTAAAGCTGATTCCAAGAGGTCTTGAGTGCTTGGTAATTCGAGGAAATTGTTGGTCACTGAGCCAGAGGGGTACCTTGAGGCTGCTTCAGCAGCATGGCTGCTTTTTCCCAGCAGATGGATGATGTTGAAGTGCCACTAGAGGGTGTGCTGCTTGAGTTGGAATAGACGCATATTCACTATTTCGTCGAACGAGTGATGCCATGTAGCACCGTTCTGCAGACGAAAGGAATCTAGAGCTGGTTAGGATGATCTATGTACCAGAACCCCGTGAAACAATCAGGGATTGCAGTTAAGCAGCTACAATGTTACTGGAATAGAAAGTAACCAATGCCGCGTCTCGAACAGTCTGGGCGGAGACATGTGCACTTCTGCATATCAAAGATTTCCACACCCTTGCGGATGGCTTTAATAATGGCTGCTTTAGATTTTTGGAAAGCCACCTCCAGATCTTCTGATCAGGAGAACTTGCACTGTTGGCTTAAGAAAGGCTTGCATTGAATGGTGCCATCATGTCAGCTGTGCGTACTTAGATACCTGATTTACTAGACCAAAACAACTCCTGGCGTCAGTTGTGGGTGTCGGGGTGGGATGGCATCAAGGTATTTCACCTCGATTGAGGTGTATGAGATTTGAAATCAGGCAAATTCCACAATTATTTCTGCGAACTGGAACTTGTCGGGGTTCAACACAATTCCTGCGTGACCCACACGTGTGAGAAAGTCAACTGTTCTCCACTAGTGTTGTTCTAAGTCACTGTTGAAGTGTATTGTTTCATCAACGCATCCCTCCTTACGATCAAACTTGAAGGGGAGGCATCAAAATGGGAGTTATAGCTGTCTCCGGAGGAAAAGAAGCCTTATGGGGCTCTCACATAGTGCCAGCGACCAAATGGATGCCTTGCGAAGAGCGACGCAATGATAGCTGTTGCAAGCGTCATTTATCGTTTTCCAAGTGTTCTTTGAGACACAACACGCGAGATGGAACGGCAATTTGGTGGCAAAGGTTGCACGTTGACAGAATTTATTTAGTGGCAACAGGTCAATTGTGCGGTGTGGGGATCCATTGTGCTTACAAGTTAACACCATCCGATGGCTTCAGGTGGCAGACTACCAAGTGGGCACTTGTTTGATGACTCCAAAAGCTTCGTTGCTGAGAAGGTCATCATTTACCAATGCAAAGGGATGGGCGCTGGGGTGTGGCTTCTGGGTTAACGTGTATTTCAACAGATGGCCCCTCCACACACGGTAAAGCCCAGTGTGGGCACCTGTTAAATGTAGATGAACCATATCGCATCAACAGCCAAGCTTTCATCCTGGTGATGTTTTCTGGTACGCACGGAAAATGCAGATCCGTGGGTCGTGGTAGAGGCACCTCTCTCTGGGGGTAGGTGCAAGAGGGAAGGTGGACTGACAGCCATTATTGAGTGCTCTGGTTGCGTTAATGCGTGGTAGTTCGTGTGGCGCAACTGGGACTTCATGAGTGTGCCTATTCTGCTTTGCTTCCATACTGTCACGTGGTGGGAATTCTGAGGGCAGGAGGCCAAGGTTAAGTAACAACTCGTAGGGGAGGTACATAGGTCAGACTGAGCTTCTTACATACACCATGGAGTGGCAGGACACTTCTTTGCCGTTGCTGAGTGTCATCACCAAGTGAGAAAAGAATGCTTTTACTGCAAGTCATACTGAAAAAACCGCACTCGAGAAACTCCTTCATAGACCAGAGATCTGATTGTGCCCCAGTGTCTGCAACTGCTGATACTCGTGCTTGGGTCTATACAGGGTGAGCATGGCTGTTTTTCTTTGAGGTGCCTGATTCGTCTACTGAGATGGAGATTGGTACCCAGGGATGGTCTCTTAGGTGGGCCCGTTTCCACTCTCACTTGGTAAAGATGTGGTGGGATAGTTGGGTGGCTGTGTTGTGCCCTGCAAGGCTCTAGGGTGGGTTCTGCAACGTCGTCGGCGCGTTGTGGTGTTGTTGTCAGCAGCTGAATGGGTGGCTGCAACCTGCGATACGAGGTCTGACTCAAGGGCCTGGACTATTGGTGGCAGAGACTGGGAAAGTGCTGCTGCTGTTTTTTCTAGTGACAGGCTCTGTAGCAGTCAATGCAGACCTGGTGTGGTTGTAGGTTCCATCTCCCCGTCAGGGCATATTGCTTCTTTTGCTTGGTTGGCAGGTGCTGGGGGGAACGCAGGGCTCGGGGCACTGAAATGCTGCCTGGGTGATAGTGAGGAGGTCGGTAATGTGTTTCAGACTATTTCTTCATTCTTGATAAGAGCCAGAACGTCATTAACTGCTTTTGTTAAGATGTCAGGGATCCCCAAGATCTCTCTGCGAATGTCAGGGTCAGAGAGGCCATTCAGCAGTACGTAACAAATGATATGGTTAGTGTAGTAACACTGTTGCCACATATGCAGGTTGCAGCAAAGGGGCAGGTCTCTGACATGGGCAGAGAAGGTACGGACTGCCTCTTCACGTTCCCGGTGGAGCTGCAGGAGCTCGGTCCTCAGGACATAAGTAGCCACCGGGATCACAGCCGGGTAACACATGGCTGCAAGGAGGGTGGTTAGGGTTTCAGACTTGACATGTTGGTTTGCTTTCAGTAAGCTATCTCCAAGTTCTTTCCAGGCGCACTGGAAGAATTGGGAGGGGGTGTATGCATTATCAACCCCGGAACCAGCATGGAAGACTTTCCAGCACAGAACAAAAACATTCCATTCCTCTATAGTCACTCCCACATCTACTTTAAGCCACTCGAGTTTCAGGCCTTTTGCTGTACAGTAAGAGTAGTCTGTTGTGCAATGGAGGTGATATTCGACGCTGTGTGGTTTGCCAGTAATGCAATTGCAAGGGCCTCTGAGACATCATCGGTCTTGAAGGGACATTCGACAAAGGAACATGTGATAACTACCACAACTTCTTGATTTATACTGTAGTTTTTAATAAACAAAGATGGAGGAGTCCTACGATAACACAAACAATGAGAATCATAACAAAATCTAGGTTACAAATATTATTAATTATGTATATAATACTGCAGGCGCTCAAACCGAAATTGCTTGACCATGAAATTGACTTTGCCTAGGGTATTATCGTCCACAGGAAGCCAATTCGTCCAGAATAGTGATTAAAACTGAACTTACAGGAACTTAATGAATTTTGAGTCTTCCGAAAAGAAGAGTTCATAAACGAAACTAAAATTATGATAGCCGACTCAGTTCTCCTTCGGTAAGTAATTGATGCAGGATTAATCTTAGTTTACCGAAAATAATAACTCTATCATAACTAAACAAAACTCTGCAGTATATAATAGTATTGTTCTGCCATAGAAGGCCTGTACCTGCACAACAGATCAGATGTGAGACTGTTCAACTTTGCTATGCTGAGAGCAAAGAAAAGTGTGCACATGAGATCAGAATCAGACCTGCTCTTTGCTGACGATGCTACGGTCATCTCACACACAAAGCAAGAACTTCAAGAACTCATGAACAGATTCTCGCAAATTTGCAAAGACTTCGGGCTCACAAGCAGTCTGAAAAAGACCAAAGTGCTCGCCAAGGGTGTGGAAACGCCATCTGTAACCTCCACTGACAACTATGAAGCATGTATGCATTTTTTTCATACAATGAATTTTAACACCTTGGAGACAGAGCAAGCCAAATTGCTCATTATTTTTGTGCTTTTCATAGAGATATAAAAACACACTTGAAGACCAATCAAAATGCATGTACTATCCAAAGTCTACAACCATCCATGGTAAATAGACTTTCAAAAATTAACACTGATTTATTATTATAATTATATCTTATTATTATTATTATTATATCTTAAGTATATAACTTTAATTCTCACGTAGAAACTAGAATTGTGAAAACGATATATTTCCAACTTGCTGCACATGAAAATCAAATTAAAAACTTGTTTTAATCGATAGGGGAGATAATTGTCAGCACAAACATGAAAGATCCCCCCAAATCATTTGAGTGTATATTCTGATAAATTCATGACAGCATTGGTGTTTATGTATGACAGCAAAACCTGTTTGTGTTTTTTTTTACTCATACCTTTAAGCCGGGGATTCTTGTCAACCCAGTCACCCACAAATGGACCAAATAAAATAATTGTCAGCAGCACAACCAAAGAATATATTGCAGTAAGCATGAGGGAGCCTGGAGTAAGCTCCACCAGATAAAGACCAACAGCAAATTCCCACATCCGGTCACCCTGTTAAAACAAGTAAATTGAAGCAGATTTGTTGTTTTTTTAGCCCTTGTCCTGCTATATAATTTCAAGGTCAACTTTCTCTCACTGCTGAATTATTTTTTAAAAATGAGTAAGATCACTTCAAAAATTTGTAATAAATCACAGAAGCAAGGTAGGTACTCAAAACCTATACTTTTCTGAATCAGTGATGGATGGTCCTTCACCACAGTCATTGGTATGACGATCATGCGCAGCGGCAAGGATTTGTTGCCATGGAAACACAAGAAATAGGAAATTGTGGAGCTTGAGTATTTATTTTACTTGGTAATTTAATTAAATACATTCAGTCAGGCTAATAAAACATTTTTAAAAACAACTTCATTTGTGTTTTATTATTTTTTATGTTAGCAATAAAAATTAAGCACAAACATGTTCAAAATTATCCAACAATACTTTGTTAAAATGTATACAAACATTGCAATGGTAACAAGTCAAAATCATGAAACAGAAAAACTATTGTGGAGATCAAGGAACCTTATAAACACAAGCTGAATAAAGGCAGACCATAATTTTGAATGAGCAATAAAAAAGTTAGAATTTATGCACATATATTGACTACGAATGTAATTTAATTCCTTGAATATGTCACACAATAGAAGAATGCAAGTTGGAAATAAGTTAATACTTTGCAAGAAAAAACTTTTTAACTTTTTCATAAAAAAAAAATCCTCTAAAATCTTTATTGTCAAGCATAATCTGTAAATTTATTAATGCATAACTGAATGAAAAATTTTAAAACATCGCGTGACACAAAAGTGTGCATCCACAGTCCTTCGGCAAAAACGTAAACTCAAAGTGAAACTTGTTTGATTTTGTGGCATTATAAACTTTAAAGTGAACATTACCATCCACTTTCATCTAAACTAAGTTCTTTGGAAGGCTGATATACCTCTCCAAACTGCTTTCTAAGGAAATCATAAATGGGACGAATTTTGAAAAGAGGATCGTAACCCGCTTGACCTCTAGGAATCCGAAAATTGTTGTCGTTAAAATGAATCATTTGCAGAATCAAAAGAAACTGATCGCAATTCATCACCATTTTAAACCACAGAGTTTTTAATACTTCGTCACTGCTCCAGTAATCTTGTAAATCTAACTTGTTTACAAGTCCCATCGCAAATACCTTTGCGAAAAACAATTTCATTTCTTCATGCCTCACTGGCTTCCATTTGTTTATTCTTGCGTGTTCTGCAGGATCAGAATTAGCAATGGTTTGTTCGGCGTATCGGTTAGTCTCCACAACAATTTTGTTTATTGATTTGTCCGTAAAAAATAACTGAAAATAAATCAGCGGAGATTTTTCTTCTGGAAGAGGAACTTTAATTCCAGGAGTCGCGGTAAATTGTGGTTGAACAGCTGGAACGCTAACAACTGCAGGATCGCATGTCCACTGACGATTTCCTTCGGCTTCATTTTGCTCATTTTCGCTTTCGTCATCTTCCCGGTCTCTAATTCACCTCAATTTTTCTTCTGCTGCTGCAACTGCGTCTTCATCAAATCCTTCAAAGTCTTCTTCCTCGCAGGAACTATTGAAAATTTCAGTCATACTCACATCTTCTGTCAACAACGACGCCATCTTGATCATGGAAGCACGACAACGAAATTTCACGAACATGTGCGTGCTTAGTGTCACGTGCAAAAATCAGTAAAAATACTTAGACAATAGATTGATTATGTAACTACACAGGAATGTCTTTGTTTTTGTAAACCAAACAACATAACACGTGATTTCAAAGCTAATATATTTGCATATATTAAAAACGAGTATACTCGTGAATAGCAGTGAGAAATACGATACCGGAAACGAGTTATCTCGTGTATAGCAGGACAAGGGTTAACAAAGCTAAACACAATGACTTCTGGGTAATTTTCCCAAATGCGACGTGATAGAAAGATACAGTAGAGGGCGGTTTGGGAGCGAAAGCGTTAAATAAATAGGTACAGAATTTGTCTAACACAAACATCTTCGAAATTTACAAAAGCTTGTATATGGTCGTGACTGGCAGATGATGTTTTAATCAATGAAAATATGATGAATTTTTGCTTGGATTTAAACATTTTTAGTGTATGAAAATCAACTTTGAATTGCACAAAGTTCTTCTATTTGAGTAGATGTATCCACATTTGCAGATAAAGATGATTAATATAAAAAGATCTATTTCAAACAAAGACGCTATAACCGGAAAGAAGTTACAACTTTCTGCTGGCGCACCTAAATCATAAGTCGTTTGAATGAGTGGTTGTTTTAAGCGATCGGGTGACCAAGATGTTCAAATGTTTTTTAAAAAATGGATGACCGGGTCGTTCGAACGAGTTGGTGTTTTTAGAAAAGGGGTGACTAACTCATTTGAACCAGTTGTTGTTTCCAGAAAACAGTAATGCCAAGTTGTTAAAATGGAAGCAAATTACTTAGGAACAGCTAATACCATTTAAGAATGGAAGTTGTTAGAGTACGGTGTCCCGTGCAGGGTCACATTAAGTGAAACTCATTTAAATGGTCTGTGGACCGGTTTAAACTCATTGGAAAGACATTCCATTCGCACATTTAACAGAAACTTGTTAGAGTACGTTTTCCTGTGCAAGGTCACATATACTAATTTACTCTCTTTCCTTTATAACAATAGTACAAATACATTGAATGTCATATCATGATACAGTTGGACCCCAATAATTCAAAGTCTCAAGGAAAATGCAAAATACTTCGAATTATCAGGGTCAAGAAGAAATACGCCCTTTTTACCCTTGAATAGCTTTATTAGCTCTATTTTCACCATATTAGTGAGCAGTTTACCGTCTCTGGACATATTTAATTCAAATGTTTTCATCAACAAAACAGTATTTTCTAGTTTCTAAGAAAAAAATAACAAAAGTAGAACAGTGACCAATATAAAGATAATTACCCTAAAAAGCTATCAATTAGGAGCTGTGACATCTACGAACATTTTTGTCGATAATGTATGTGAGCTGTTAATACGTGCCCGCAAAAAGGAATAAACGCGCTGTGAAATTAATTACTTGATAAATGTACCAATTTCCGACAGTATCTGTTTTTTTTCATCCAGCAGGTAACTTAACTTTGAATTATGGGGGTAAAATCCAGTCCATGGGAAGAGAAATTACTTCTAATTAGCGAGGACTTCAAATTATCCGAGGTATAATGACTGAAAAAAGTGGGGCAAAACCAAGGGAAATGAAATTTACTTTGAATTAGCGGAGGTGTCAAATTATCCGAGTTCGAATTATCGGAACCCAACTGTAGTATGATTAAGTGTAATACACTAAAGTGTATTTCACAGGTAATGAAAATCACTCTAAGTGCTTTCACCCAAATGCTGATCATTACACTAACAGAACAAATGCATTAAATGTTGAAAATTGAAGTGCTGTCACTACAATGAAATAGTGTAATTGCAGCACTGGGTTTTGGAGCAGCTTCAGATACCCCACCACTATTGTTCTTGCTTTTATTGCACACTTATTTTTTAAGAATGAGAAATGCAAAGGAATAAATTAGAGAGAATGGCTTGGTATTCCGAGGTTTGGCAATGATTTCTATTAAGGATAACTAGATGTAGCAGAATAAGGTAAGTTGTTAAAAATTACTCGGAGAGATCGCTTATGAATATGTTTTTATTAGTAAAGAACCGCTTCTTTCGGAGCGATTGTTTTTATTAGTTTTTATGTTTTTATTAGTGACCCGCTCTTTATATTTTTTGTCAACGTACTTTGATTACCTATGTTGTACACGAGTTGCAGTATGCGCCCCCAACCCCCCAAAAATATACCTTGGGGGGCGCATTGTTCAATATATTCAAACGTTCCTCTAGTTTTGAGTAACGTACCTCCCTCTTAATTGGCACAACACGAGTCCCTCCATTCTTGTCACCTCCAATCTCCTTGGTTTTCGTCTTTGGTTCCTCTTTAACTACTTTCTTAACGCCAGTTTTCTTGCGTTTATACAGAGCCCGCTTCTTATAGATTGCTGAGCGACTGTATCTACCTATTCCAGGAATGAGCTCCTTGTTGCGGGAACTGTGAGCTTTTGCCATCTATGAAAATAAGTAATCTTTTTAGTGCGAGACACACTATTACCAAACATAAACATAAAAATTGTTTCAGTCTAGGCCTCTTTAACACTGAGTAGTACACTGGTTTGTCATTATTCATATCATGTTGTATTGCCATGTCTACTACTACGTGTTGACTATTGAATTATTACTGCTACGTTTTCCCAAAAGAACTACCAACAATTATAGGAAATAACAAAATACATATATTAAATAGTAAATAAGCTTGCTTTATAGGTATTTTTTGAAGGAGGATGAGTCTGTCTAGTGACATTATATTTCGGATTTCAGCAAAGTTGATAACTATTCCATACCTTGCTAAAAGCCACAGGAAAGAGAAATTTCTGAACCGTGAGTCAAGATTTGTTTTGTTCAGCGGTATCAGTAACAAGTCCCAGTCTTTTACAAAAAACCAGCGACGCCTGTCAATTTATAAAATAATCTTATTTTTAAAATATTGATCTACTGCATGTAGTTGTAGTCACAAAATTGGCTGCCAATATCATTTGATTTATATTACATTTATCAAACACAATGTTTGTTTTTCGTAATGTTGGACGTTATGTTATTGGAATTTCGGCATTCGGCATTGGAGTAAGTTTTTCCGTCAGCAAAGTTTTTGCGTATGAACGCAAGTTAGAATGGGAAAAATTCATGGCTAAACCATTAACGGATATCGAAGAGTTAGAAAGGAAAAGCAGCAGCATGCGCTCGCGAATGGAGCTCATGATTCTTAGCACGCAGGCTGAATTTTGCAAAAAGCTTTCTTCCATCGACGGTCAAGAATTTCGGGTCGATAGGTGGGAGCGAGAGCAAGGTGGAGGTGGAATTTCATGCGTTATACAAGATGGTAATTCTTGTGGATATGCTTGGATTTACTTATTTTTTCAAAAATATTTAATTTTAAATAATTGTTAATTAAATTAGCTATCAATAATATTTGTTTTCAAACATATTTGATTATTAGTTTACATGAATTCGAAAAGATAAAGCATATATAATTTTAAAAGCTGATATTCATCTATAGATATAATATTACACTATTTCTGATATTATTGTAGTTATTATTATTATTTTATTATTTTTTATCATTACTGTTATAATTATTGTTGATGTCATAAGTGTTTGACAAGGGATGGGAATTTGACATTTTATCCTCTGAACATTTCAAAATCCACTCCTGAGTGTATGAAGGGGCATTTACAAAACCTGGACCGGATCGGATCGGGTTAACAAAACCTGGATCAGATCAGATCAGATTGACAACACTTGGACCGGATTGGATCAAATTGACAAAACCTGGACCGGATCCAAATAAAATCAGACAACCATAAATTTCTGCCAAATTAGTCACATAAAATCTCATGATCAAGTTTTCGGCATAAAAATATGACTGCCTTTTTTCGCAGTTTGGTGAAGCAAAGTTTTCCACAGGCACCCCCAGCTCACAGCACTGAAGGTATAGTTATTTTGCCTAAAAATGCAAGGTAATTTCACATACTTTATTATTTTGAAAACTATTCATTATTCAGTGCTATAAGAAACAAGTTTTTAGCCTTTCACACTGTAAATAGTTTTTTTTTAAAAATTATATTATACATTGTTATAAATTACCGACCTTTATTAGCTCTATTTTCACCATATCAGTGAGCAGTTCATCGTCGCTGGACATATTTAATTTAAATGTTGTCATCAACAAAACAGTATTTTCTAGTTT